>JABTXL010012406.1:1267903-1293712 GCA_025134845.1 Neodon shergylaensis
TATCTATCTATCTATCTATCTATCTATCTATCTATCTATCTATCTATCTATCATCTATCTATCTGCCTACCTAACTATCTATCTATCTATCTATCTGTGTTAGTTTTATTTTGGTTTAACTTCATTCCCCCATGGTATGGTATCTATCTATCTATCTATCTATCTATCTATCTATCTATCTATCTATCTAGATGATAGATAGATAGTTTTGGTTGGAGACAGAGAGAGACAGGGAGAAATGAGAACATTTATACACATCCCCCCCACACACTCTGTCACACACACACACACACACATATACATACTTACTATGGATAAGAAGATGCCTCAAAGCTTAATTCTTATTTTCAAACTCAAAACCAAAACACACTGCATTCCATTATCTTTAATATTACCTTTGAAAGAAATATATCTCTAGTTACAGTTATGATGGCAGTTCTGTACCTTGTCATACTAAAAACAAACCAACCAACCAAAACAATAGAGACCACCAAGGATACTGGCCATGGGATAATTAACTGCTGAAAATTAATAATACATCAAAATCAGCACTGGTTTCTGTCAGAGCAGCCCTGGGCCCAGGTGTGTTGGTGACAGTTGGGGGGTGGGCTTAAGGAGAGAATATCTGCCTGCCCCATCCTCTGACCATGTTTTTTTTTCTTTTTAGTTAAAGATTTATTTTATTTTTTATTTATTTATTTTTTATTTATTTACAAAAGATTTCTGTCTCTTCCCCGCTACCGCCTCCCATTTCCCTCCCCCTCCCCCAATCAAGTCCCCCTCCCTCGTAAGCCCAAAGAGCAATCAGGGTTCCCTGCCCTGTGGGAAGTCCAAGGACCTCCCACCTCCATCCAGGTCTAGTAAGGTGAGCATCCAAACTGCCTAGGCTCCCACAAAGCCAGTACGTGCAGTAGGATCAAAAACCCATTGCCAGTGTTCTTGAGTTCTCAGTAGTCCTCATTGTCCGCTATATTCAGCAAGCCTCTGACCATGTTTTAACTGTAGCCTGGTGACAAACTGCACTTGCGCACTCTAATGTCGAGACCCAATTTTACTAGTAGCATCTGTGGTTTAGCTGTTATCATATTCACCTCTTCCACAGAGCCAAGTTTGGGAGGGAAAAAGCTAGGAACTGTGCTGGGAAAGGAGATTTAGTGCTGTTTGCTTTCATAAGAGGACAGGAAGTTATCAGGCCGGCAGAGTCTAAAATTCTAACCCTCCAGAGCCTTGCATGTTTTCATTTTACAAGCAGCTGCTTCTCTTGGGAAGGCTTCTGGCAACCAAGTGAGCTGAACACAGGGTACTGGAATCTGGGCTTGAAAGAGGAATGCTGAGAGACAGCTTGCAACACACACACACACACACACACACACACACACACACACCACATACCCCAGAACTGGTGAGCAGCTAACTGACAGTCTTCTGTCTTCTGGTCAGGCAAAACAAGAATCCACTCTGTCATATGATGTGACCTTTCTCTTATTTTGCCCCCTACTCCTATCTCCCCAGGAAGGCATACTTAGGGGGCCTCATGGACAGGAGTGCAGCTGTGATCCAGCTGCTTTGGGACAGCAGCCACCAGACACAGCATTCCTAGAAGAACATCAGCACCTACAGCAATCACAGCTTCATCTGGAGTCATCCACATTGCTCCGAAAGACATCGCGGGCCGACAGTGGACCGTGAGCACGTCTTGTTCATTCTGCACCATAGTGAATCCTGTAAGTGGTCTCTTCACACCTACGCACACTTGCCCACTCAATATTATTATTGTAATAACCAGTAAAATAACTTGCTGCCGCTGTGTTCATCCATCCCGATATAGACACAGTTATTTTGATAGGGTTTGCATGAGAGGTCATGGGAAAGACTATGCCCTGTGAATCAAGATAGCTTCCCTGCAGGGTAGGAAGTTTTTCTCTAGTATCAAACAGGCGGGGAAAACATGCTTTTGAGGACTAGAACCAGAAAGATGTGGGTGGTTATGTCCAGGTTTTCAGGAGTCTAACTAAGCATGTTCTCCTACCCTATTACTTTTGGACCGGGGGAGAATGGTCTCCCCTAATGATGCTGTAGGTGCAGAATCAGAGCTGGGAAGGAAGGAGGAGATAAGCTCTGAGTGGATCACAGAGTTCATAGCCATATGAGCTCCTCTCTCCTTTACTGAGCCTGCCTCGAAGTGTTCCGACCTTATCTCAGAGAATTTTCAGGATTCCGAGAATGGCCTCAGGTTAGCAGCTGAGAAGGTGGTTAGTGGGAGGAGGGTCCTCCAAGTGGTGTGAGTCCACAGGTCTCCATGTGACCGCGTGGCAAGTTTCCCTGCACTGCTCCGTTTGGAACACTGCATTCGAGCTAACGCTAACAAGCTGGCTTTCTTCTCTCATTTTTCTACAGATCGTCCGTCATTCACCTCCGCAGGCCTCAAAGGGACTGGTGGGTGACAAAGCTCAGCGGTGGCTCCCATGGTTGGAGAGCTGACTTCAGAGCCAGCCCTCAAGCCGGATTCCAACCCACCCAGGCACATCCAGTTCCAGCTCTCCCGTTCCATCTGCCAATTGCAACATCCTGTTTTAACAGAGTGGCCAACATATGGGGGTCATACCATTAATAAGGCTAAAAATAACGCGTATCATTGCATACCGAGTGCCAACAGACCAGAGAACTTGGATTTATATAGCATATAGCCCCAGCCTATTGCCCTTAAGGAGGCAACGATTTTCCTTTTTTGGTGTGAGTTCATCAGTGAGAAAAAAAAACTCTAGCAAAAAACTGTGTCAAACTGTAGATGAACCAATGACATCTGGGATTTTAAAGTATGCATAAAAATTTCTACAGAGATAGATAGATAGATAGCGAGAGAGAGCAAAATGCAGTATACGCTTTTCAGTGGTAGCTGCCCTTTTGTAGGGAGCATTAATAAGATATTGAGGCCATCTTTGAGCCTGTAAATCACCTTACCAATGAGAACACCAGCCTCTGAAAATCAAAACCAAACCAAACCAAAACACAAGGCCCCACTGGGACGTGAGGGACAAGCGAATGGGATTTGGAATGGATGCACCCTCATATTTTATCTGACCTTGAGAAAGACTGAGCCCTAGCAATCGGAGCCTTTGTTGTTAGCAGAGAGCTTCTGAAATTGCTTGGGCATGAAAGTGTTCCCAGGCGAATTCCACGCTCCCAAAACAGGGAGTCCAAAGACAATTGAGTCTCAGAGGCTATCCTGCCAAGAAAAAAAAAAAGAGGGAACTCTGCCTTTTTGGCTTCCCCAAAGAGAGTGTCCCTCCAGGTTCCCACACACTGAAGAAGTCATTCACATTTTTTCCCATCCTTTCTGGTCCCTTTGAATCATAAGGACCTTATTTTAGTTAGTTATTTGCAAAATGAAAATGGTCTCTTAAAATCAGGACAAAGACTACTTTTTTGGTTAAAAAAAAAAGAAATCTAATAAAAATAGCATGATGTAAGATTGTATGAGTGGAAACATGGGATACAATTATACATAGAAAGAAGACTGACACTTTGTGTATCTGTGCATATCTATATGTATATATATATATATATACTGACTGTCTAGTGGAATAAAACACGCATGTTTTTCTATAGCAAGGATGCTTTCTTTGGAATATAAAACAACTTGGTGCCGAGGTGATAACTCAGTTGATAAAGTGCTCTTTTTATGTCTCTCAAATATGAAGATTGGAGCTGTACCCCCAGAATCCATGCAAAACAGCCGGGAGAGGTAGTGCGGACTTGTAACTCCAGTCTGGAGAGGTGAGCACCTGGTGTCCCTGAGGCTCGCTGGACAGGAAGAGTGAGAGACCCTGTCTCAAAAAACAAAGTGGAAGGGCTGGAGAGATGGCTCAGTGGTTAAGAGCACTGCCTGCTCTTCCAAAGGTCCTGAGTTCAATTCCTAGCAACCACATGGTGGCTCACAACCATCAGTAATGAGATCTGGTGCCCTCTTCTGGCCTGCAAGCATGTATGCAGGCAGAACACTGTATACATAAATAAACAAATAAATAAATCTTTAAAAAAAACCAAAGTGGATAATAGAATGAGGAATACCACCCAGGGTTGACCTCTAGACTACACACACACACACCCCTGCACATAAATTATATAAATACAGCATATTTCACAATCCATGGAAAAGGAAAAGAACATTATAAGAAGGTTTGAGGGAGTAATCAGTCCACATAGAAGAGGCTCATGTTCTTCATCTTTAACCAAATTCTCAACTCATAAAAGCAATACCTAAGCATGTATTTGAATACCTGTGAGCTGGTAATGGGGAGATTATTACCTATGTACTCTCTAATGCAGTGGTTCTCAGTCTTCCTAATTCTGCCACCCTTGAAAGTTCCCCATGCTGTGGTCACGCCCAACCATAAAATTTTATCCATTGCTACTTCATAACTAATTTTGCTACTGTTATGAATTCTATTGTAAATACTTTTGGCGATAGAGGTCTGCCAAAGGGGTTGAGATCCATAGGCTGAGGACCACTGAGTTAGTGAAATCCTTACAGCAGTTGTACATGGCAGACACTGGACTTAGACCAAGCCCAGATGTAAAGGTTGAGGAGTGAGGATGCCACGTCAAGTTTTCAAGGCCAGAGATTTGAACCCTGGCTGTGTGGCTCCAGAACTCCACCCTCTAAACCACGCTTGCCTGCTTTAGGAGCTGTACGATCCTGATCCTGTAGCTTCCTCCCTCTGTGATGACTGATAGGCATTCTAAACTCTCTGTTTAAATATTTATGCAGAATATAAATATGTACCCTGAGACTTTACAATGGGCATAGCCCTATAGATTTCTTAAACATAACTCAAAGGGTTTATAAATTTCAAGTCTTAGAAGTAGGAGGAGATGCCGTTTGACTGGTCATTTTCATCTCCAAGCACATATTTTAGGAAAATTCTAGAAGTGCACCTTCAAATTTGTGATAGCATCATTTGTCCGTGTCTGCTTGCTCAGACACTTGGTCTGGAGAGGTCTCCCTGTGGACATGATCATCAGCTCTTTATCTAGGTTAAGCGATTTGTTCAGCGTCCGACACATAGTTAAAGGCATGAAGGGGATGACAGGCAGGTCTCCGTTCCCATTTCTGGGCTCTTCTGATTATTTTTCCATCTTAAGGCCAGGAGGAGATAGCAATAATCTTTAATAGAGCGATGGAATTTCAAAGAACCCAGAATCTGACGGCTCTAATTCCAGTGGGTATTTCTCTCTCCGAGATGGGCTTTAAATATTTTACAGACCTCTTTTTTAGAGCTTCCCCCGAATAGGTCTCTGGATGCTTTGAAATGTTTCATTTGTAAGAGGGAGAAAGATAAAAACATAACTAAAGAGACGGTGCCTGGGAAGGTAAACTAATCACATGGGGGAACAAAATCCGCCTTGGAGTTTGAAGCAGATAACCTCTCCCAACCCCAGCTGGAGGATACCACCCCAGGCCCCAAATTATTAACTGTGAATTTTCTTTCTCTTTGAAGAATATCTCTTCCACTTATTAGCTCAGCGCAGATCGGGTGACAGTAAAGCCAACTGGGGATTAAACTAAGAACAGCTCTTCCCCCGTCTGTTGGGTTGTGAAACCTTCAACTCCGAGCTGGCCAACACTGTGAGCTGCCTTGGCCCACAGAGGCGCCACACAGTACATGCAGCGCAAGGAGCCCCACAGCCCCTTGCAGCCTGGGTGTGGGAAAGAATGCCTAAAACTCGGGGAAGGCAGCCCAGATGCTGAACACTCGGTCTTCTTTGGCAGGGGAGCCAGCTACAAGATCCTGGGTTCCATCCCTGTTATTTATTAATGTAAGGGGAAAATAATGACTTAATTGTAAGCCTATGACTTCACCCTAATACCATGTTCTAATCATTTCTAAAGAAAGTTGCCTTTTTTCGGTCCCTGCCAACTTGCAAATGAAACAGATGACATTGGAGCATGATTATATTCATTAGCAATTAGTCCGTGAAAACAAGGAGGACTTGAATTTATCCTTCACATAATCTAGATAACGAAAACTGCCATGCAATCTTGGGCCATGTCAACAAATGCTATATCATGTGGGGAGCATGTCCAGACCCACGCCATGCATATCCGAGTGGTCCCCTACTTCAGTGAAACCCTGGTTCAGCCTCAAAGGAAAAGCGCAATAGACGCATTCTGGCTTTGAGTCATAGGAATTTCATGAGAACCCTTGAACGATGCCTCTCTGGTTCAGCTCTGGTGTTTTCAGCATCTTGAGAAGCTGAGCTGACGCAGGTCACGCAGAGGCAGAGTGGGGGCTGATGCGTGAGCACTGGTTAGGAGCTGACACCTGTCGCCTCCCATCTGGCGTGTACATGTGCACTCATGTGTGACTCAAGGCGGGGAGTTGTATTCTGGATATCAAGGCATTCCCTATGCATCTTATCTGGGAGGAAGAATAAATGAGGTTGGTCTTCGCAAGTGGGATGAAGACTGAACAAGCGCTCTGAGAGAATAACATTTCCTAGTATCATTTATGTAAGTGTGGGGGGATATGTTTGTGGATGCACATTGAATTAGTAATTTTTCTATTGCTGTGATAAAGCACCAGGACCAAGGCTACTTATGGAAAGGATGTTTATTTGTGCTTATGTTTCCCAGGAGATAAGAGTCCATCACTGCCACAAATGAGAAGTGTGGTGGCAGGCAAGCACTGAAACCGGGAGAGCAAGCATCAGAAGGAGAGAGTGGTGCACAGCTTTGGAAACCTCAAAGTCCAACTGCAATGACATATTTCCTCCAGCAAGGCCATAGCTTCCAAACCTACTCCGATAGCACCACCAACTGGGGACAAAATATCCAAATGCCCACAACTATGGGGATATGTCATTCAAACCACCAGGTGTGTGTGTGTGTGTGTGTGTGTGGGTGGGTGGGTGCCTGGTGAGGCCAGAGAACAACTTTGAGTACTGTTCCTCAAATACCATTTATCTGGTTGTCTTTTGAAACAAGGTTTTTTACTGGTTTAGAACCTGGCAAGTCTATGAGCTTGGTTGGCCAACAAGTACTGGGGACCAGCCAGTGCCGCTTTTAGATGTGGGTTCTGGGGTATTGAATTCAGGTGCATGTGTGTGTGTATGTTAGTGTGCGTGCACAATGTTTGAGAGCTGGTGGCCATGGCACATCTGTGGAGGCCACAGGCCAATGTTGTGCAGTTGTTTTGCTTTCTATCTCTATGTAGCGTCATGGACGGAAGTCACGCCATCAGACCTGCCCAGCAAGCTCCTTTACCCACGGAGTCATCTCATCACTCTCAAAATTCTTTTTCTGCACTATCATGAGCTGATCTGCACATCAGAGCCGAGAGGTGATTAGTGAGGTCCCACTTTTGTAGATGAAAGAGCTAAAACGATAAAAGAGACGCGGGGACAGTGATCCGCTTGAGGCTGATGAGCAAGTCTGAGCAGGACTCAGACGAGAATGACTATCAGCTGCTGCCCAGCTCCAATAAGGGAAGAGTCCAGATCCTGAGAAGAACGAGGAGCTGATCGGTGTCAGCTTCCTTTCCACGGTGTTCCAGCTGGCTTGGTGCCTTCTGGTCCCATGCGCTGGGTCACAGCAGCGCACTGGCCTGGGTCCCTGTGACAAGCCAGTCTTTACTACCACTCCCTCTGGCAAAACATCGAGACCATACCACAGTGAAAAGTGTCTTGGGATAATATATTCCAACAGGACCACAGTAGGGATGCTATGGTTTGCTTTAGGAATGTCAATACACCCAATTCTTTAGCCACCATGACTTCGTACAGAAGAACCCATCTATACTTTGTACTAACAAGTTTGTTCCTTAGACTTGTGCTTAGGGTCGTCAAGTCCACGGCTTGGTGCAAAGCCCACTTAAACAGGACCTAGTGATAAGAGCTGCCATGAGTGGAAATTCTTGTTCTCATTACAACTCATGGTGGAATTTAATTGCCATTAATGAACATTATTAAATGATGGGTCCTTTAAAAGGGGGCAATGGGCCTTCGTGGGTGTTACCAAAGCTTGCTGATATAATGATATTATGATACTATTGTAGAAATGTGAGTTCAGTCCAGTTTGCTTTTCTCTCCTGTCATTTCTGCCTTCTGAAAGGTGAAGATTCAGGCTTACTTTCTCCTGGAGAATGTGAAAGGTGCCATGTTGGAAGAAGAGACCAGACTCATTAGACACAAAACCTTCTGTCGCATTGACTCCCCAGACCCAAGAACTATGAGCCAATCAATTTGCCTCCTTTAAAAGCTACCAAATCTGTGGCTCTGTCTTGTAGCTGCACAAAGCAGACTAAGGCACATGCGTAAGTTAAGTCTAATGTCCCTAGTGGAAGCAGCCATATGGCCTGACAAACTCTAGGCCAGTGAAGTAGTTGGTGATGGCAGATTCACAGTTTTTGTCTCTGCTTCTATCTGACCTCCACGCTCTCCAGCTTCCTGCCTGCTGGTTTGGTTATAGAATGGCACCATTTCCTAGAGTGACTTACACAACTATTTTTAGCAGACTTACTGACTTTTCTCCAACTGACTCGGCATGTAGGCAGAGTTCATAGGAGAGCGTATTAGTCAGCTCTCTGATAAGACATCTGAGATGCATGACTTGGAAGCAATATTTATTTTGGCTCACGGTCTCAGAGGTTTCAGTCTCTGACTGGCTGGCTCCATTGTGGTGGGCCTTTGTGAGGTGGAACACCACAGCAAGAAGGCAGTGTAGACTAAAGATGTTCACCATACGGCAGCCAGGAAGCAGGGAGACACAGAGCAAGTTGCTGGGGAAGGGAAACAGGAAGGAAGGGAGAGGGACAGGAAGGATGAGAGACAGAGGCAGGAAGGGAGGGAACATGGACTTTCAGACAAGATATACTCTTTAAAGTCTTACTTCCCTGAATCAGACCCTACCTGCTAATAGCCCGTTCACCTAAGATGTCTGAGATGTTGTCGAGGCTAATCCATTGTTCAGTTCATTTATTTGCTCATGATCAATTCACCTCTCACTGGCACCAACAGGTGGGGACCATGCCTTCAACACATGATTCTTTGGGGGGACATTTTATAGATAAATCACAACAAGAAACCGCGTATAGTTGTGATAAGGGGGTGGAGTGGATGTATTAAATATTTATTGAGAACACACTATAGGTCAGGGGCACTTTTCTAGTTTTGGAAATAGGCCAAGCGAAACTCACAAACATCTTTTCTTTCACATATGCCTTCCTGAATTAGGCATAGGGAGGGTAAGATAACACCCAAATAACTGGAAAGTTCTGCATATGAGCTTTTAGAGGTGATAAGGACCATGGAGTGAAAGTAGAAATAGGGCAGGGGAAGGGGAGCTTTGAAGTGGGAAGTTGATGAATGAAACTTTTTTAAAAAGCCATTAAGAGGAATCTCAATGAACCAGGAAACATTTGAACAAAACCTGCGAGAAAAAATGTAGCAAGCAGAGGGCCATCTCAAGTAGACCAAGCACCACTCTGAGCTTGCCCACCGTGAAGCTCAGTTTTAACAAGTTCCGTTCTCATAGTAGGCTATTAAATTATATCCACTGAAATTGTGTTCTGAGCCACGTGTAGGGGGAGACATGACCAGCTTGTCATGAGACACGATCATTCTAGGAAGCACAAAGAGGCCAGAAAGAATAGGGAGAAGTCTGAAAATGGGGGGGGGGCAGGCATTCTAGGTTTCTTCCACTAGCTCCATATGAGGAATAATTTGTCAATACCACCACTTCCACCTCTGCTCATAAAGCACACTCTGAAATGGCTGTGCTTTGTCTGGTCGACTCAGATTTGAGGCTTTATGGCTGAGCTCCATGAAGAACAGAAACGAGTCACAAGTCTTTGCACAGCAAGTTTCACCCTTTCACTCCCAGAGGAATGACAATGGCTGCCATTACCAAATACCTGCTATAATGCAAACTGGCCATATGATCAGAAAATACCTGCTATAATGCAAACTGGCCATATGATCAGAAAATGCTGAATTTTTCTTTAGGGGACGAGAAAAGAAATGGAATAGAGAAATTCTTAATAAATCATGGATATAAATGCCAAAAGACCAGTCCTTATACAGCATAGGTTGAATTCATAGACTGCATTTAGTATAAAATAGTTATTTAGTGTGTGCTATGACACATCAAAAACAGATGGAATGATTGGATGTATGATGGGACAGACAATAATGTTACCTTAAAACTGTTTAGAAATATCAAGTTATAAGTGTTGATTTTACTCTTTCTGACTTATGGCTGGACCATCTCCATATTAACTGTCTACTGGTAAGCCTTGATATGATCTTGTGTTGTCTTCACTTGAACTGTGTAAAAATGCAGATATGAACTTTGTCCAACAAGCTAATTGGCCAGAAACCCCTGTCCTTGTCTTTCTCTTCTGGAACAAATACGTGTCATTGGCTCAGCGCATGAACTTTCTTGTGTGGATTCCATTGCTTAAACCCTGCTCCCATAGCTGTACTAGCAGTACACAGGGAGAGAACATAGGGCATGCTAGCCTAGAACTCAGGAGCAGAGCCTGCTCGTACCCCTCTCCTTGTGAACTGACTCAACCATTTTAAACTGGCTTTTCTCTGTGTTTTAAAGTAAATGAACAAAGAGTGTGGCCCCAGCATCTTGGTCTGGTTTGTGTACTTCGACTTGGTCCGGTTCCCTGTCCTTTGGTATAGCTGGGACAGTTTCCTGCTTTCTGGCATTTTCTGTCCATACCCTTTGTGAGTGAGTACACAGCTCAAGGCGCTACGAGGTTCCCAAGAGTCCTTGTGTTTGTTTCTTATGTTACAAATCCTGTGGGTGTAGTAAGAAGGCATGGCAATTGAGAGACTCAATGGGAAGGAGTTAGCTTGAAACATGAAAAGAAGAACCCTAACTTACACTGTCCATACAAGCACCTTCTGACATTTGCATTTATCGCGAGTGGCATTTCAAAGCACCCACCTATAAACTTAACGGAGAAATTCTAGAGATATGGCATAACTAGCCACGTGGGAAAAATTGAAGGCCCATTTGGGATGGATAGGAGAGCTTGGCGTGGAGCCATGAGTATCACATGCCTTAATCTGCTATTATCTCCTGCACACAATTACTAGAAACATGTTTATACTGGTCCCTTTGAATAAGTGGGTGAAATATAAGGAGGTGCGGGCCTGACTCATCAGACTGTAAGTCAACCATCCAGCCACTGAGTATGTTATTATTGCCCGGAAATTGCTGAGTTTGTGCACAATTTAGACCAAGCACAGATACATATTTTCAAAATTACACACTTTCTAATCAGTTTTACCATGTTCTATGGAAAGTAATCAGGATGAAAAAACAAAACAAAACAAGAGTATTAGTTATCCTTCCGGAACCGAGTAGGTCAAAAAGGTCAATAGTGAAATACAGTATCCAGAAATACCTTTTGATTAGAGATATTTATTTTTCTGATTTTGTCTCTTTTTTCTCCCATAAGTTGATTACATCTCACCCGATTAAGGAGTGTGGTCAGGTAAGGTCAGCAGTCATCAGGGTCTATTAATTTTCATACAATACACCCTAGGTATTTCAGATGTCAGGAATAAGGTCCTTCAGCATCTCACTTGCCTTTGGTCTAGCTTCAGACTCAACACTCTATCCTCAGCTTTTCTTCTAGTTAAATTAACCTTTTATACCCAGACAATCCATAGTCAGGGATAGAGCCCTGCCCAACCTAGGTGTCTTACAGAGACTTCAGCAGGAGAAGCCAAATGTAAACACTCAGCATAAAGCCACCTCCCCAAATGGCACAGTTCGATCTTGTAAAATACTTGAAGTAATTAAAACAATTTTCATTAGTTTTTCAGCTAAGGTAGTTTCAGAGACAGTAAGTAACTCAATACACACGTTAGTAGTAGTGAGAATCACTCGACTTGACTATGCCTTAAAATTAAAGTTGAGTCTTGCAGCTATGTGCTCCTTATTTGTGAAACAGATCACTTTCTGTTTCTCCCTTTTGAATTCTATTTAGTTTCTAGCAGATGGATACACAAAGGGGGCAGTTCGAGAGTTTTGGTTATTATGTAATCTATTGCTTAATGCTGTTATGTCTTTCTTCCTTGTAAGTAGCCAACACCATGAAGGCAGTTGGTGATTTTATTTCTTTACCTGTAGCACTGGGGATAGATCCCAGGGCCTAAGTGTTTCCCAGGTAATTGCTCCCCTATCTATTGAGCTACATCCCAACTCTCTTTTTACCTGTTCCTCCCTTAGGCATGGTCTCACTAAGCTGTCCAGACTAGCATTAAGAGGAATTGATTCTTGTCCGTCCCAACATTATCAATGATTGACACACAGAGCATATATAATATGTATTTTCAGAAGATGTGGGAGTCTGTTGGGGTGGATAGAAAAGTAAAAGGAGGAAGGAGAAAAGGGGGTGCTAGTTGGTGGCAGGCTCTGACTTCCTGGACAGTGTTCCTACCTCCTATCTCATGAGTCTGAGACTAACTAAGATAATGGGAGTGACAGTTCCCATTCCTTATCAGAGTTACAATCATCAGTGCAACTCTGGAATGTCCTCACAGCCTTCCTAACCCTTGGGCCAACAGACCTTGGATTGAATCTTCAAGAAATGAACAGACCAGAGTGCACGAAAATCTGATCTATATATGAACAAATTTCCCTTTTCTATGGAACTTGGACTCCCTGCTCAGTCAGTGAAACCATTTGGGGCAAAAGGAGTTCATTATCCACATTAGGAGAGCATTTAAGGCAATCAATTCATTTCTCATGCTCCACTTTTTATATGTCATCGTACAGATTAAATATCACAAAGTTCTGTAATCTTTCTCTTAACGATCTCTGGCTCCAATCTGCTTTATGAGTATCCCATTTAAAGCTCCTGTCACACATTAAGCATGAAAACCCAATGGTCTCAGAATAGGCAAATCAACTACGATAATGAAGGGTTTCTAAAACACAATACAAAGCTACAGTAATCAAACTAGTGTGGCACTGCTTAAGAATAGACTTACTGGGGGTAGTGAGATGCACACAAGAAAGTGTGAAGACAGCCCACAGAGCAGGAGAAAACTCGGAATCATAATCAGCTATGGGACTTACATGCAGAATATGTGAAAAAAAAAACCTCCTAAAAAGAACAAGAAAAGGAGACGATTTATGGAGTGTCCGGAACAGGCAAATCTACAGAAGTGAAAGTATGTTATGGGTTAGACTCAAGTTGATAAGGAATGGCTGCTAATGGCAACACGATCTCTTCGGGCATGATATTCATGTTCTAATATTAGACTGCAGTGATGCTGAAGTGACTACTTTTGACCCCATGAATTTGTCCACTATTCAAATCACATGTCAATGATTCTCTTTAACATGTGATGTCAAATTCACTCCAGGTTTGTTGTTATAATCTTATCGGAATTTTCTCACTGGACCTATTTGTTATCCTGAGAGGCTTGTATTTTAAGAAAAAGACTTTTTATTTTTTACTTGTGTGTGTGCCGTCTGTGTGTGTATGCATGTGTACGTGGGTACCCACTGAGTCCAGAGGAGGGCATTGGCTCCTCTGGAATGGGAGCCACAGTTATAAGTCACCCAATGTGGGTACCTCTGCTAGAGCAGCGTGTGCTCTTGTAACCACAAGGTATCTCCCTAGCCTCTGAAAACATAGAGACCTACACTTACTTATTTATTTATATCTCTCTTGCATTCATGTATCCACTTCTACCATAAGCTGTATCTCCCCAAGGACAAGAATCATTCTACATCTTTATAGCTTCATTTTCTTGTAGAGAAGCTTGTTCATTTAAGTTAAAGATGTTAGTGGAATGAATGTATTTCGGGCCAAATGAATAGTTTGCATTATGTTTGGGGCAGTCATTTCAAATGTTATATGTTCATCCTCCCAAAATTTATTTCATGTGGATTGTTAAGTCAGGACAATGTACCTGGTACTTAGATAACAGGTTTTTTTTTAATCTGTTGAATAAAAGTTAAGAGTGTTCCCTTTATTTCAAAGGTTTTATCTTGTTGGTGCCCATTGGTCACTCTGGGTAGTGATGACTGATTTTCGTGGATCCTTTTTTTGTTGTCTAAAGTGCTGTCTACTGCTGCTTGCTCTGTGTTGCAGAGTCTTTTTGCAAGATGCCAATCAAACATTGAAGAGGACAGAACTGATGTCAAGGGCTCATAGGACATTAAACGTGCACCTGGAGACAGACTTGGCTCTGGGCCTCAGCAAACCATTCCTCAACCTAGTTCCGTCCCTCTCTGGAAGTCACCTCCAGAACTCCATGATCAGATTCAGGGCTACATCTGACGGGCTGTTCTCTGATCACATTGGTCAGAACACATACCTTCTACTCAGTTTTCCACTATATTTGCTTTGTAGCATCCTTGAGACATCCCGTACTACGTCAGCAGTAGTTCACTTGTGCAAATTGTAATTCCTCACAAGTATGCCTTACTGTTCATTCTGGAAGAGGAGGAGTTGTATTGTCCTTACCACTTTTGCCTCTCTGAAATTTTGGGCGCTTTGTAAGTATTAGATATATTACTAAATAAATTAAATACTTAGTGATAGATAAATAAAATATTGAGTACTATTAAAAGTAATATTAAATCTCAATACTGTCAGGGGATATAGATCTGAAAAATGCATCCTATATATGCAAATTCTTAAAAAAAATCTTGAAATAGTTCCTATATAAAAAAAAAAAACCTCTGCTAGACTAAGTACCCCCCAATCTCCTTCAATTATTTATGATACAATTTGCATGGGCATCACAATGACATGCTTAGAGTTCAGTGAATGAACCATCTCATCGTTTTCAAGCCAGTTCACACTAGCTTGAAACGTAATATTTTTTGCAATTTCATGTTTCCTTCTCTTTTTCTGCCTGATGCTTGAGAACGCTCTGTGCCCTTTTTATGTGCCATGAGGATGCTCACAGGTCCTAGCTTGGGTCTTTGCTTCAGCTGTGCAGAACCAGGCAGTACTCAAACCTCTCTGCTCCCTGTCACAGCATGTCATCAGGGGAAAGTGGGTGGCAACAACTATGAATTTTCCCATGTCAAGGGATGGAACTTGACACCCTGTATATAAAAAGATGAGAGTTTACATTGCAAAGATTTATTTTGAATTATCTGTATTGTTATGTGTGGAATATTCCTTTACACTGTGTGAATGTATGTTACTGTGATTGGTTTAATAAAGAAGGGGACTGGCCTATAGACAGGCAGGCTAAGGTTAGGTAGGAGAGCCAAACTAAGAGGACATTGGGACGGAGGGCGGAGTCTGAGGGTTGCCAGCCAGATGGGGGAAGAAGCAGCATGTAATGTCCACAGATGAGGTAAACGAGCCTTGGGGCAGCACATAGGTTAATAGAAATGAGTTAATTTAATTTATAAGAGCTAGTTAGAAATAAGCCTAAGCTATTGGCTGAGCATTTATAATTAATAAGTCTCTGTGTAATTATTTGGGGGCCAGGTCCTGATGAAAACCTCTACCTATAGTTATGTGTCTGGGTGTGGATATGTACATGTGTGGGTACAGTGCCCATAGAAACTAGAAGAGGGTGGCATATCTATGTAGCTGGAGTTTCAGGTGGTGGTGCGCTGTCCAATATGAGTGATGGGAACCAAATCTAGGTCCTCTGCAAGAGCAGTATGAGCACTTAACTGCTGAGCCATCTCTCCAGTCCCAGGGTTTACATTTTTTGTTTGTAACCTAAAAGCACATAACTTCCCATTTATATGGTGGCTAGCGAAGAATTCCAATATCAGTATACTCTTCAACATTTGCTGGAGTATTTCCTGAGTATTTTCCTGTGTCGGAGGCAAAACTCAACAGTTCAAATATCGTTCCTCCTGTTAAGGAATTTACTTTCCAAAGGAAAAGAGAGACAAAGCCCAAACTGATCTAAAAACTCCTCATAAATCTTTTCTGATAGTTACTAAGAAAATGAGACAATATGATGCCTAAATTCCAGGTACCTTGTTCTAAGGGCTAGAGAGCCCAGCAGTGCCACAGCAGACAATTTAGAATGGGCAGCTCACATTCCAAATCCCATACTCATAGTTCTAGTGGGCATCCGCCCAGTCTCCCTGGTCTCTCAATGGTCCACATGTAAAGTCCCCATCATGGTGCTATTGAGAGGTGGTGAAATCGTTGAGAGTCAGTCTCTAGAGGGAGGTCTGTCTGGGGATGGGGGGTGCTCCTTTCATGGAGATCGTGGGAACCCTCTCCTATACTTTCTTACTTGCATCCCGGCCATGTGGTGAACACCTTTACCCCGTTTCAAGCTCCCTGCCATGATACATTGCATCTCCACGGAACTCAGAGCTACAGAGGCAACCTACCATGGGATGAAGGCCCTAAAACTGTGCAACCTAATAAACCTCCCATGCTCAGCACTCCAAGCTTTGCTGGGACTGCACCTCTTCTATGGAACACATGGGTCCATCTGAACCCTTGACCATGGCTGTGCACAACCTTTTGATATTGTGACACAGTATTGTCATGTACAAAGTTGATGCTAAATATGCACACAAATCACATACACACATACATCACAATTTGCAATGGGCCACATTAATAACTGTTTCAGGCTGCATGTGGCTTGCAAGCTGAGTTAAACAGGTAAGCTTTCCTACTCTCCTTGGCTGGCTATCTTAGGCAGAAGCATATGGCCTAATCTTTGCTGAAAGGACTTGGGTTCCGATAGAGGTACCTTGGAAAGGAGGTGAACTCTGATATCCTGGATAAGACCCATGTACTCTGACATTATCTTAGAATCAAAAGAAAGTCACTGAGAAGACACAGAAGGGAGCAGAAGAGAAACTGTCTTTCTGATGCCACGGAAAGAAATGGTCCAGCTCTGAAGATGCCACACATCAAGCCTTTTTTTATTAGGGTGATACTGCATTGTTTTTATTTATTTGCTTATATATTGTATGTTACGTCTGTGTGTTTCTGTGATACGTGTGTGAGGTGGGTATGAGGTGGGTGCATGTGTGCGAGGCACCAGAGATTTCTCTGCTGTCTTTCTCAGTCCCTGACCGCCCTGGTTTTTGAGATAGGCCTGGGACTTGCCTCTTAGGCTAGGCTGGCTGACTAGCAAGCCCCTGGCACCCACCTGTCTCTACTTGTTCAGTTTTGGGATTACAAGGGTATACTGCCACATCTGGCTACATTTCCTTAAAAAAACAAAACAAAATAAAAAGAACTCTCCTAAACAAACAAACAAACAATAACAACAAGACCCCCACAAGTTCTAGGGATCAAACTCAAGTCTTTGCGCTAGTGTGGCAAGTACTTGCCAACTTTGAGCCATCTCCCCAACTTTTGTCCTCACTGTTAAAGCCACCCAATCTGGGTCACTGTTACCAGCGTTTAAAGCTCTTTAACAGAGACAAGTAGATGGAAATGCACATATGTAATGAGTGACTGATTAAATGTGTTGGAGGCATAATTACTTCCCTATTCCATTCATGATTGTCACATTTATTTTTACTCCAGGCAAAAGAAATTGTATAATTAGAAAATTTCAGGGTTGAAAATAAAGGTCTGAATTTATTACAATTAAAAAAAAACATCAATTTTATAGTATAGTGTTATGATAGTTAAGTAAAAGCTTACAAACTGGCTAACTGCTTAAGACACAATAAGACATCAAATAAACGAGATTTTTTCCCCCCAATTCCCTCATTTAATAAAACATCTGATATTGAGTCCAGCCTTTCATTTTTATCAGTGGGCTAAACGGGGAACAGTCATGACAATCAATTGCCCGTTTATCCCGCAGCTCGTTCCCCCACAAGCATACATTACGTATGCAGATGAGAGGGGGTAGTGCACACCTTGTCTTGCTGTCTTTTCTTCTATAGTTCCCCTATTGGGTTTACTTTTGAAATAAAATGAAAGCAAAAAAAAAATTGCTGAGCGATTTCTGTAGGAAACAGCTTTCTCTAAAAATGAAATGCCAATTGTCTTGCAAATATTTTCTGTTTTTCATTTGCAGTGTTCTACTGGTCACTTTGACATCCTCAGAGCTTCTGAATGTTTATAAAGACATTTTAGATTTTGGAGAAAGTAAAGAGGCAGCAGCGAGCTCGGTCATCATCTAGCAATCCATTCCTTATCTGATGGCTTATTGAACCCAGAGCCTCTCACATGCTGTACCCTGAGCCATATCCCTCCCCCATTTCTTCAACTTTTATTTTCAAGCTTCAATGATAAGAAATTGCATTTATAAAAAAGTAATAATCCAAGTATACGGCTGGTGAGATGACTCAGTGGGTGAAGAAAGGCGTTTGCTGCCCAGGCTAACAGCCTGAGTTCAATCCCTGGGATCCACATTGTAGCTGGAGAGACCCGACTTTCTCAAGTTGTCCTCTGACCTCCCCATACATGCATTCCCACAAATAAATGGGTAAATGCGCAAAGTTCAAGTATATATTCTTTATAAATTTATTTTTGGAAGTACGATTCCACGTGTGGCCTGTATATTGCCCTTGGGTACACAGTGATAAGTGAACTCTGTTGTGTGCTGGGCAGGGAACGAAGGAAGGATAATGTTGAAAATGTTGAAAATGCCTTCTTCTGTCTCCAGCCCTCCCAAGACGTCTCTCACACCTCGCAGCGGTTCTGACCTGTTCACCTTCTAGTTTTTTCTGTCTTGCCTTGTAACAGGTGGCCCCAGTATTGATTCCTGCTTGCTTTCCCCAACTAAAACGCGGGCTGTAGAGCTCATACTCAGGTTCGGAGGCTCATGCGGCAAACACTGCAATTACTGAGCCCTTCAACCCCCCACCCAGTCCTCCACTGCAAATGAGAAACAAACTGTTGCGATCTTTGTGGGGAGCTAAACACGACCTTCGCCATCTGTTGGGGTGGATGAAGGGAGCTGTGGCGCTACTCCGGGTCACTGCATTGGTGACAAAACACAGTTTAGGAACAAGTCAAGAAAAGAATAATTTATGGCTGCTCACAGTTTCAGAAGACTTTCAATCCATTCTAGTGGAGAGGGCATAATGGGAACGGCTGCATTCTATGGGAATGTGTGGCAGCGGTTTGTTTACATCATGACCAATCAGAACCAGAGCTAGATGGGACCTTCAAGGGAAGGCCCGCCCCTAGTGACCCCACCTCCTAAGGCCTCCACAACCTTGAAGACAATGCTACAAGACCAGGTTCGTGTATTTAACAGGGAGAGTGTGCCGTCCATTTGAGATTCTAGCCGTCATAGCTACCTAGACACACACTCGGCCCTTTGAAGGCGTCAGTCTCCAACTGTTTTTTTTTTTTTTTCTTAAAATGATCGACCGGGGTAGGGGAGAAAGCTTCGTTTATAATTATTTAGGAAACATTTTAGCACCATTTTCTCTATGATTGTTGAAAAGAAAAAGCATATCCATTTTCCACCTCAAATCTTACTATAGTACATTATGCGAGTGTTGGAAAAACTTTTGGAGAGAGTCAAAAAAAGATAAAAAAAAGTAAGAAATGATGGTTTGGAGACTTAAGGCACCCTTAAACACGAAATGTGTTCTGTTTTTATCTTATGCATAATTCTATAAGATCTTGGTGCCAGTCAAGTGAAGCAGATTATAGAGATGGATGACTACAATTCCAGACAAACAATACAGGCTTATTGTAGTTTATTTTTCCGCTTGTAACTAGAATGTTGCATGGGTCCAAAAATTTGAGGAATAAATGTGATAAATCCACACATCAAAAGTCATACCACTTCCTTTGGATTTTGTTATGTTTTAGTCAATAAAGCAGATACTTTTATCTAAAACTACTCTTAGTTTATCTTCTAAAGAATTCTTTTATTTTTAATGATTTAATGTGTGTGGGTACCCAGGGCTGCTAGAAGAGGGTGTTGGATCCTCTGGAGCTGTTTATATAACATACAGTTATGTAGCTGCCTGACATGAATACTGGGTATTGAACTCATCCTTGGCAAGTGAGTGTGCGTTCCTAACTGCTGCGCCACCTTCCCAGTTCCCACTTTAAAATTTTAATAAAGAGATAACTTTTTACAATTACACACCATCCTCATCTCATTTCATATTTGCAACCTCCTTACCAACAGAGTAATGAAATTAAACATATTGAAGGATATGGTATAATTCTATGCATCAAATTTAAAATTTGTGACATGAAGAAACAGGTTTCTGAAATAGAGAAGAGACAGTTTAAAGATTGTCGGTGGAGACATTGCCATATCCAGTGGCTGCTTCTTCCTGGTTCAGCTGAAACCTGGTTCTGACTTCCTCTTGCGTGAGTGACAACCTGACCATGGCAACGATGATAGCTGTGTGTATGACAGTCACAACTGCACCTTTTCAGATGCAGAGGGACCTTTACCTTAGTATCATGAGAACTGTAGGATTTTAAATTTACACAACACTTTGAAATTAAAGCATTTCCTCAATAACCTAGTACAATGTGTAATGTGTATACTCCTGATTATAGTCTCCGGAGGGGATGGATCATCACAGCGCCCACCAATCACATCTGGGAAAAAGTGAGAGCCAAGGACTACTCAGCCAATCAGAAGCAAAACTGACATCTCCATCTATCAAACTAGGCTCTGTAATGATTTTTATTTTAATCTTTTGAAACTGAGGATTTGAACCCTGGGCATCATACAAGCTAGGCAAGCACCCTGCCACCGAGTACACTGGTGTCTCTGGAGTCTATGCCCCTGGGCACAGACTCTGCCCCCAAGAAATATTCAGTTCTCCGGTCTCTTTTGGGGTGGTTCTCAAGATCATTCTCTGCTTGTGTCAGCCACACCCAGAAGGACCATGCAATTTGGGGGTGAGGATAGTATTTAAAAGATCTGGTTACCTTTCATCTGAAGATCAGCTTGCCTGAGACTGTTATTATCATCATTAGATAGATAAGGAAATGAGAGCCAAGAGGTCAGGTGAGTGCAACTGAGGCAAAGCTGGAATGGAAACCCTCAAGGAGAAACCTGGGTCTCTGCAAGGGAAGCTGCTGATACCAGGAATCGCTTTCTACACAACTTTGAGAAGGGACTGAAGGTTACCAAAGGGGAAGCATAGAGGGAGGGGAAGAACTAGAAACAAAACCCTTTGCTTGTGGTAGTCACAGTCAGAAGGTAATGGAGGCAAAGAATTGTGTGTATTTATTACACTTTCTCTATCTTGGAGGACACTGCCTTATCTTGTGTACAGTCACCACCCTGGTGGTGTTAGCATGAACTGGACAAACCAGTTGCAGATTCTCCAGGAAGTTGGGCATCTTGCAGGGAGCCAGAGATGGAAGGCGCCTTACTTCCGGCTTTAAGGAATAGGCAGTTCTAAGGGTCAAGTTGAGTGAAGGAGGCATCCCTTCCCAAAGGTGAGGCCCTATTTTCCCCGCCAACCCTGGAGGGAAGAGCCTTACCAGGTTTCAGGGTGGCATGTGCTCTACCTCAGGAACACCTGGTTATTCCTTTTAATTAAAGCAAGAGAGACCGTTTGCGAAGTATCTTCATGTTGCTAGGCTGCCAAGCTAAGGGATACTTATTCTATCTGGAAAAAAAAATCCTGACTGTTGACAGATCTGCACAAATTCACGACTCTTAAAGACTCCTAAAGTGTTCTCTGCTGAGGAGGCTGTTCACTGTTGTGGCCTGCTGGTGCAGGAGAGAAAATGAAAATCGAGGTGTTCCCTCTCTACCAAGAGAGAGCTTGGCTTAGGAAGAGGAAAAAGAGCTCAGTGTGATTTTGAATTCAAGAAGGAAAACCAGCTCTCTAAAGGAAAAGATGGATATGCTTCAGTTTTGTTTTATGGCAAGGGGAAAGGGAATGAAAGGAGTCTAGGGGAAGAGGAAAAGCACAATAAAGAGCTTAAGTTGGGATGGCTCTGTTGGCGTCCACATGAACGCTGGGTGTGGTGGCGTGTACTTGTTATCCAGTCTCAGGGAGGTAGAGACGGGAAGATCCTTGGGGTTTGAAGGTCAGCCAGCCAAGCCTATGGTTGTCGATTGCCTTGGGTGGGTTATTCAGTCTAGGGGTTGTAACCCACCCTGCAATCAGTTATTCCAGGGTCACGGAGGGGTGCTATCTGGAAGAGAATGGGCTAGGAAAGAAGAAGGAGGCCATGCTAAGTTTGTCACAGCCTCCGTTTACTAGGGACAGGTTACAGTTTATATAGGGTAAGGAATTGGGGGGGCACAGGGGCCTGGACTCTTGTCATGTGGTTCCCGTTCGTCACGTAGGCCAGGAGGTTACGTTCGGTCAGGTCACGGTAGGCCAAAAAATCACGAGTTGACACACCTAGTTCCCTGGATAGCTGGAATGTGAGGTGGGTTCCGCTAACAGATAGTTCTCCATTAACAGCTTAATTGGGTGTGGGGTAGGTTCTGCCAATAGAACGATTCTTAAGATAATTATGGGTGTGGGGTTCTCTGCAGACTCCCCAGGGCGATGATGGTTCCTGTAATGATTTTTAGGAGGGAAAATGGCTCCTGACATATGGTGAGCCCCAAGTACCAACCAGGGACACTGTCTTAAAAACATCAGGTGGGCAGTTCCTGGAGTTGACATCCTGTCTCCATGCGGATGAACACATATGTGCATGGACATCTACACACACACACACACGTACATTAACATGATCTACACAAACACCAAAAAATGGCTAACCCGGGCCATGGGAAGTGACAGGCTTGGAGAGCCTTGGGAGACAAGCCTCAGTGACTTCCAAAGAGTCATGAGGGACTTGAACTTCTCCGGTCATCCCCCTTATGGTCACCACGGTTTCCACTGCCCTTTGAAATTCTAATTAGCCAATTAATTACTGTTCACAAACACCAAAGCTTACCAAAGGGAAAATTCTGCTCTGGGGTGGTCGCCAGAGTGCTGTCACCCTTTGTCGAGCTGAAACCAAACCAGACCAGTCTTGCCACTACAGAATCCAGGTCGCTTTCCAAAGGAAATGTTTCCAGAAAAACCAAAACCACATTGCATAAAAATCAGAATTATGATCTTTGCCCTGGGACCTTTACCCTACAGAGGCCTGTATTTCTAGTTTCACTCTCTTCTGTTTCAAATTGCTTCTTTTCCTTGTATTCAGCGACGCAAATGGGAGGAGACACAAGTCCTGCACCAGGCAAACTTCCCTGAGGCTTTTGTCATGTTAATGCCAGCCACAAATGAAAGTAAAAATTTTATTTTTAGATTTAACCTTGCAAATTGCCCCAAAAGCAATTTAAAAAAAAATCTCCAGCTGATTTATTTAAGGAAAATTTGCTCAGATTTATTGGGTTTGTTAATAAAAAAAAGAGAAAAGTTAAATGACCTCCCATAGTTTCTGCTGCTATTGATGGATCTTTTTCTAGTTTAGCTGGTGATTCAATCTGTGGAGAGGCGTGTTGAGTGGAATGGATCACGAGTCTGAAAATGACGTGAACATTTAGAAATGATTTCCAAGTCCCAGGAAGCAGCTGTAATAAATGAGAACAGATTAAATTCACATCCCTGGGAAAAAAAATGAGGGATTGTATTTTAATGGTGGGCTCCACAGGACTTGTTTATTGGATATAGGATCTATTGACCACTTTGAAGCAGTCAGCTTGTAGAAGGCCTGGCCTTGGCTCTGATGAGTGAAGGGTCCGTCATAATCCATCATGGTAAGCCCCCTATCAGAGACTTCACTCTGAGAAATGACCCTGCCTCTCCGTGGGTAATTCACTCCCGCTTACCCCATCAAACTCCTGAAATGACTGTGACTGCCCCAGCAGGGGACAGAAGAGCGCTGCTATCGTTTGAATCTGTCCCCTCCAAAACACACATGGAGACTTAACCCGACTCTCGGGGTATTAAAAAGCTGGGCTTTCGGAGCAATTGCCTCTTACAGAGACTCCTGTTCGGCTTTCTGGCACTTGTATGGTGGGTCGCAACTACCAGGAACTCCCGTTCCAGGGAATCTGATGCCCTCTTCTGGCTCTCAAAGTCATTGCATATATGTGGTGTGCATTATATACATGTGGGCAAACACTCGAATGCCAAAAACAAAAATAAATAAATCTTTTTTTAAAAAATGAAAAGGTAGGGCCTTTGCAAAACCAACTGTGTGATCGCTTCACCATGACGGATAGCTTCATGCTTGCAGAAGGGCTGGAGGCGGCCAGCTGACGCCTTTGGCTTCTCTCCCCTTCTTCCGCAAGACACACAACTCATTGCTATCTTGCCCCTTTGTCTCTTCTGTCATTTGGGGACACAGAGTGCAAAATACAACACTTTGGAGAGGAAGTGGGGCCGTCAGCAGAATCTGTGGGTGCCTGATTTTAAACTTCCCAACATCCAGAATTGGGAGAAATAAACTTCTGTTTCCATATTCCATTTCCGGTTGCCGGTATTGACCCCCCTCCCCCGTGTGAATGTGTATGGCATGTGTACGGGTGCGACCATAGAGACCAGAAGGGGACACCAGGTGTCCTGTCCCAGCACTCTCATCTTTCGGTATGATTTTGAGATGGGGTTTCTCTCTGAAGCTGGACTCCAGTTCCAGCCAGCAGGTCCCAGGGATGCTCCTGTCTCCACTCTCCACAGAACAGGGGCTACAAGTATAAGTGGTTACACTCAGTCTTTCCCCTGGGTGCTGTGGATTTGGGCTCAGTCCTCAGACTTGTGCAGCAAGGGCTCGTGTTCACTTAGCCTCGCTCAGCCTTCTTTCCAATTCTGACCTCACCGTCTCTTTTCTTTGAAATTGCTTAGACCTTTCCAGCACCATGCACCAGGCAGTGAGAATTCATGGCAACCTCCTGTCTTATGTCCATCTCTCCTCTGACCCTTGACCTCTTCACCTGCAGCTGTAAGGTAAGTTTTAGATAATGAAGCTCTGCTATGCACTTTCCTTTGTTTAGCCTCTCCTCTAGCAGCCCCCTTTATACCTCTGATGTCATCTTTTCTCTTTCATAGCTCACAGCTCTTTTCTCACTCAAAACTTCATAGTATTCAAGCTGCCCTCACTCCCTTTTCTAAAGCATGCTCCTGTGTGCATTCCCGAGTGCGGCTGCTATCTGCCGGCCTGGCAAAGGGAAAGAAAGCTTTGTCAATATTTTCCCGATTCACACTTGGCACATTATCCGCAACCCTTCTAGGTGTCCAGGAGAGTAGGAAGCTCACTCTGTACCATTCAAGTCTCCAGAACCTGGTTTCTCTGGGAGCCGGATGGGAAGAGTTGTTCTGACCTGAAAGCTGGCAGCCATCCCAACATCTCTGACCCCTCCCTCCTCCTCACAGGTGTCCTCTCGACCTTATTTTTCACCCCGTGACTCTTGGCGGGAAGGCTCAAGTGCAGGTTTGACAGCGATGCTCCCCTTCCTTCTCAATGCTAAGCCTTATCTGGATCCAATCCCAGCGTCCAGTTTGCCTTCCCTTGTGGGCTGCTCACACTTTACCCTATATGTCGTTCCAAAATACAAACATGATAATGGAGTTCTCAGTCGTTTCAGTGGCTTTTACCAACTCTCAGACTAAAACTGAAACTCTCCAGACAGGCTATGTTACGTCGGCTCTCTTGGTGTCACCTGTTTATGCCTCTATGTTTGCTGCCATCTCCTTCCCCAAACCTTTACATGTTCAAAACAAACTCGCCTTGGTAATATTTGGCTCCTCTATATGGTACCCACAACACTGCACATTCCATCCATCTATCTATCTATCCATCCATCCATCCATCCATCCATCCGTCCGTCCGTCTGTCCATCCGTCCATCCATCTATCCATCCGTCTGTCCATCCATCCATCCATCCATCCATCCATCCATCCATCCATCCATCCAT
>JABTXL010012406.1:1293722-1317810 GCA_025134845.1 Neodon shergylaensis
CATCCATCCATCCATCCATCCATCCATCCATCCATCCATCCATCCATTCAATCATCCATCCAGTATCTACAGAACACCAACTACATTCTGGTCACTGTTCTATGTCTCAATCAGTCTTTATTCCTTGCATCCAATTCTAAAATGGCAATAGAAAAAATACAAACTTACAAAGAAGAGAGTAAACTAGGGAAATGGCTTGACATGTTGTTCTGAGACACTTCAGTTAGGGAATGTGGGATGGGTCAGATGAACTGAGAAATGACTAGTGAGAAAGTCAGGGTCACACATGAATGCAGGAGAAGGTTCTGGATAGGGGGCAAGATGACTTTAAAGACGCCTGACATGGGGGCAAAATGCTGAAGGGATTGTTAGATAGACCAGCCTTCTGAGCACTGAAAGAGAGCATGGCAAGGAGAAAACCAGGAGGTGAGCTGGGGACAAGGCAACGATTTGGATTTTTATCTTACTTTGGACTTTCATTTTCTTAAAGACGTCAAAGAGTCTTCTAGAATTTATGGTCTTCTTGCCTCTTGAATGCTTTAACTACAAGATGCGCCTTATGCACAATACAGTTTTCATCAGAGTTTTTTATTATTATTATTATTTTAAAGTTACATTTAAAGTGTGTGGGGGAGCACAATGCTTATCTGGAGCTCAGAGACAACTTGTGGTAGTCATCTCCTTCCACCACATGGGTCCTGGGGTGTGAACTCAGGTTGCCAGCTTGGTGACATGTGTCTTTGCCTACAGCCTACTCACCAGCTCTTGCTTGTATTTTTGATGTCGGCACAGTGCCTGAGACATAGTGAGTCATTTAACTGCTCCGTGAATGGGAGAAGGGAAGGGAGAAGTGAATTGTAGGTGAGGTGGTCAGGGAACAATTTATGGTAAGAGTGAGATTTGATGTACAACTCAAAAAGATGGTCAAGGCCGGGCGGTGGTGGCGCACGCCTTTAATCCCAGCACTCGGGAGGCAGAGGCAGGCGGATCTCTGGGAGTTCGAGGCCAGCCTGGTATACAAGAGCTAGTTCTGGGACAGGCACCAAAGCTACAGAGAAACCCTGTCTCGAAAAACCAAAAAAAAAAAAAAAAAAAAAAAAAGATGGTCAAATTCCAATGGTGCAGATGGAAGGACAGGGGGAAGCAAGCCCCTAGCATTCACATGTCTGGGGCAGGAAGCCACATGAAACGCATGTACTTCCTGCTAAATATTTTAAAATTGTAAGTCAAATGGCAGACTGCTAAGTGAAGTATGTTCTGTTTTGAGTTATAAGTTAGGCTGACAAACTGGTACTTCACGGTCTGTGGTTTTACGTTGATAACTGCTCCTCATAGCACTAGGTTCAGATGCAGACTCCTTGGATCCTCACTATTCTGAACTCTGGCTGTGGTCCGTGAGAACCAGCCACAAAGTGAGAAACACCACCTTCCCTTTCTATTGTGCCGGCTACCTTGTACTTACTGAAAGGAGTCTTGTAACCAAAAAATGTGGCTATCCCAGCTGTCTTAGTCACTATTCTATTGCTGCATGACTCATACGGACCTTTGGTCCTTGCTAATTAATCATTCCAGGATGGAAATACATAAGAATCCTGCTGCATTTTTATTTGATTTGTATAAGCAGAAAAATTCTCAAATAAATGGAAGCAAGCATTTATCTGGGGATTTGATTACTACTTCAGAGGCCTAGTCCAGTATTATCATGACAGGGACCTTGGTGGCCTGCATGGCTCTGGAGCAGTAGCTGAGAGTTACATCTTGGATTGCGGGGGTGGGGGGGAGAGAGGAGACCTAGACTTAGTGACACTCTTCTTAGTCCAACAAGACCACAAACAATGCCTAATCCTTCTAATCCTATCAGAGTTCCACTCACTGGTGACTAAGTAAGTGTTCAACTCTATGAGCCTATGGGAGCCATTCTTATTCAAACCACCACATCAGCCAACAAATCTAAGCTCTTTCCCCACCACACAGGTCAAATAAAAGCTGCAGCTGGACCACTGGAACAGCGGATGCTCTCTGAGTTTCAAGAACAAAAGTAAAGGGTTAGACTCCTGGTGAGCGTGGTTCCTGGGCCTCCCTGCAACAGTAGGGTCCAACCAAGCTAGAGCAGGGTCAGTGAGATGCAGGGTCTAGCAGAAAGAGTAAGCAACGCATCAAAGGACTAAGGCGAGACTACTGCTTTTGGAGCAGAGGATTCACAATGGTGAGGTCATAGGGGTGCAAGAATTTGCTGATGAAAAGCTTGACCTTGGACCTATAAGGGTGACAAGAAGCAGGGATACGTCCCAGCAGCGGGAGAGATGGTCTGACACCGATGTGTAGGATGTATGGGAAAATAGCAGGTTAAAAACAAGGAGGGCAAAGTTACTGTACAATTCGAGGCATAGAGTTATGAGAATTGAAAGCAGAAAGAAAGGGGGTCGTAGAAATTCTACACAGTGGGAGTAGTTGGTTCAATGTAGGATTTAGTGGAGAAACCGAGCCGAAGATATTTATACAAATCATGTCTGGCAGGGCTGTTGGTTTCCTAGTAAACATCTTGCCCCTGTACCCAAAGCCAAGCCTGGTTTGTCATGTCTCCTGTGGTCACAGGGCCTCTAGAGCAGTGGTTCTCAATCGGTGGGTTGAGAGCCCCTGATGGGGGTGGACTGACCTTTTCACAGAGGTCACCTAAGACCATTGGAAAGCAAAGATATTTAATACAATAGCAAAATTACAGTTTTGAATTAGCAACAAAAATTCTCTCGTGGTTGGGCTCACGACAGCATGAGGCCCTGTATTAGAGGGTAGCAGCATTAGGAAGGTTGAGAAGCACTGCTTTAGGGGGGGGGTTCCTCCAGGCCCTTCCTCTTTGGTACTGCCCTCCTTGAGGACGCTGCTGAGCTCCGAGTTCTAAGCCATCTCGTTTGGGGTTGGAAGGAGGATGTTGTCAAGTTAGTAATAATGTAGAGACCAGAAGGAAAGCATAAACAATGTTTGTTTGTTCTGCTTTTTGTTTTGTTTTGAGGCAAGCACATTCGTCATGGTCAGGTAAGGTGAAATCTGCCCTGGAGCCGCAGAAGAGGTTGCCAGGGCAGTGAAGACTCCAAGCTGCCTGGATTTCAACCCCATTTTGCCTCCCACCATCTGTGTGAACTGGACAGGCAGGGGCAGAACGCCGTCCAAATTCCTGCCGGATTGGGTCTGTTTTCTGTCCAGATAAGAATGCTGGGCAGGAGCAGGAAACTGCTCTCTAAGGTGCCAGCTCCAGGCCTGTGCCTGCCGTGCCAGGGAAGCCAAGAGAGAGCCTTTTCCTGTAGAGAACAGATACGCCCACTCAGGCCCTTGGGATGGCCGTGTCGGGAAAGAATCAGAAATTAAAGGGAATTTCCCACTAAACACTAGGCCTATAGTTGGTGTGACTAAAGAAAAATTAAAAGAAGTTTTATATTTTCCATATTGGAACTTGGCAGAGCCATCCCCGCTCTTGTTCTGAAGTTACTCGCTTGGGCGGGCCCCCGTTGGGAGCGGCTGTGGTCGCGCTAATGAACGCGCCTCTTCCCACTGGTTCCTTTCTCCTCATCCTCCTTCCAGGGTTGCTTGGCAGCTAAGTTTGTTTTTCATCTTAATCACGGCGTACAGTTTCAAGCAGATGTTTTCAGAAGTCCTTGACTTTTAAGCAGAGTGTTTGCAGTGGCCTCTTGACGGTGTCGCCTACACTCAACCCTGAATCTGCCTTGCAAATCAGGGCTTTGAGGGTGCGGGGTGGCCTGGGAACAGAGGTCTTCAGAGCAGCGAGCAAGATCTTTGTTGGCTTTCTTGGAGGCTGGCGGTTCTTAGAGAAGCCCTGGAGGCATCATAGCATACCGAGTCTGCCTAGCTGTTTCCGGAATGAAACAGACTCCGTGTAGATCCAAGGGCTGGTAGCCGCCATGTGCCATAGCCGCTATGTGCATTGGGACCCTCCAGCATGTTCTGGCCATCTGATCGTGGACAGACAAGGTCTTATCATAGGCTACTGTGTAAGAATAAACAATGCTAACACAGTGAACCCGTTTGCTTCAAGGAATTACCCTCAGTTATTAGAGTTATGCAGTGAGCCCTTAACACTTGCAAATAATAGTATTGCACCTACTCAAGACTTTACCTGTTCATCGTGTATGGGAAACGTGTGTGCCGTGTTGGTTCTTATTCTACCACGTGGGTTCTGGGGCTGGAACTTAGGTTCAGGTCATCAGGCGTACAAGTTAGTGCCTTTACCCACTGAATCACCTCTAGAATCCCAAGTCTACGCTTAAAAATCCTATGCTGTCGATATTTACTATGACGTTGTTAAGCACAAGGCTCAGACAGGCTAGGTCGAGCAGCGGAAGTCCTACAACGGCCTGGCTGCTGAGTTTCTGTAAGCTCTGTTCACTGTCAAACTGATCAGGGGTTGCTTCAGATAAATGCTTCTCAACACAGGACTTCCCTTACTTCTCAATGCTAGTTTCCTTAACCACCCCGAGGGAAGCCATGACTGTCTTCGTGGCAGGTCAGAACAAGGGGAGCAGAGCCAGTTCATGGAGGAAATACGCCGTGGAGAAAGGCTGTCTTCTGAGGTTAGCTCCAGGGCTGATTCTGGGGCTGTCATCTTGACCTGTTTCCCTGTACAGCAGACCTCTATCTTCACTGTCCAGGGCTGAAGTGGCCCAGGGTGGTTGCCTGATAGGAACATCCCAGGGCAGCAGTGAGCTTTCTGGAAGCCATGTGTCCTGACTCCAGTCCATTGTTTTTCTGTTTTTGTTCCTAGTATTATAACAACAGTATCACTTGACACTATAAGTAATCCAATACACTTCACTATTTTTTTTTCCTCTTTAGCCACGAGCCTTATAATAATAATGTATTACCAAAATGAATACACACAAGGAAGTGCAGAAGGACAAGTAAACAAGAAACCTGGGCACTTTTTCAAAAGAAAACAAAGTGGTAGAAAAAAAAAGCTAAAAAGTGGTAAAAGCAGATGCAGGAAATTAATACTGCCAATTCCTCCATATCACTCGCATTCTGGAAAGTTACTGTCCACGGTTACATAGTAGAAGGTATTCCTGGTTGGTGGTCTGCCAGGGAAACTCTTTTTAATAGGTGTTTTCTTGCTAGTTCAGCAAGCTAGATACTGAACCAACATTTTAATGCCTTGGAAGCGTCGAGTTTTACGTTTGAACTCAAAACATGGAGGTACAATGGAGGTAACCCCAAATTTATCACCAGTAATGAGATGCCCACTAAGATGTCACTTTCTTCCTGGATTAGTGGCATATGCTGATAATCTAGCTCCCAGAAGCTGGAACAGAAAGATCCTAAGTTTAAGGCTAGCCTGTCTGAGATCTTGTCTCCTTCCTGCCTCAAAATGTAGCTTTCTGTGATGTGACTGAGAATGTCATTATATAATGATTTGAATGTGTTATAGCTCCTCAGTGAGCAACCATAAATGAAGACAAGTTAACGAAGAGTCTGAGTGTATCTTCATGAAGACTGCCCTTCTCTCTTGAGCATTAACCCAAAATATAAGAACCCTCAATATTGGGAAGTATTTTTTCTCAGTAGTAGGGAATTGAACCTAACACCTCAGGCACGCCAGGCAAGCACTCTACAAGCAGTAAGCTAGACTCTTAGCCTTGGTGTCTGCTTTTACTGAATCAAGTTGCAAAAACCCATTTATCTTGACTTAAAACATAGGTTTATCAACTTCTTCTCAGCTTCTTCTTCAACCCCTGACTCAGTGAGATGTCTATTTTGAGATATGATGCATTTCCCAAGAAACCAAGATTTGTACACATTGGCCAAATGGTGAACTGTATTAATAGGGTTTCCTACTGCTTTCCAGATAGGGTGATTGTCTTCCAAATGTTTATGGTATATCAGCTGGAGCAAGACAGCAGTTCTTTCCATGGGCAGTCTGCTCTGCTGTTGGCAGGACCCCTCAAGGTCTTCAGTTTGGCTCTGTTGTGTGTCTGGGCAGGACACGGCATAGCAGGATCCTAGTGGAACCAAGCATCTTTCTGTCAGCCTACCTCTCTGGAATGGTTTGTTATGGAACCAATCTTCTTGAGTTTACCCATGATGAGCACGAACTAGGGCAGGGACAGACCCAGGTTTGATGTACAGGCAGATCCAATAAGCATATTTGCCTTATGTCTCCCTGTTTAGCGGAAACACTTGGAGCCTATAGGCTGTGCTATATATAGTACCGAGGGTGTTCTGTTCATAACGGAGGCTGGAAATCTTAGGTGTTGGGCCAAACACTGTGGTCTTTGAAATTACTTGGTGCAAGTGAGAAAGAAACATGAAACATGCAACAAACCCGCTGAGGAGTTTATTAGAGGGGGTGCACGCAGGCCTGGGGAGTTGGTGTGCAGAGAGAGAGGAGGGGGAAGATGGCACATTTATGGGGCGTCCAGCTTTTTAAAAGCTGCCTAGCGCATGCACACAGGGAGTTGGCATGGCTATGTTATACGCTGATGACACAGATGACAGGCTCACGCATGTGTGCAAGGGTTTAGCTGAGTCATACGTGGATGGAGCCATGCATGCGTGCAGGTGGGTCATGTGGGGCCCTTTAACATTCAAGCAATTGCCTGAGGGCTTGTCTGCACATGCATGGCTCTAGAACCCGGAAGTGCAGCCTTATTTGTGGCTGGACAATTTTTTTTTCTCTGTGTGTGTGCTATTTCACTGCTCTCTCAGGGTTGGGAGAAACCCCAAATACACCTCCTGGATATTTAAAACTCTGTTGAATTAAGTCTCAGTACTGCTGGAGATGGATCTTGGGTGAATAGAGCTGTCAGGGTCATTTTTGTCCATAGAAATGATGCTCACAGCTGCAAAGGCATTTTGAACCAGTGGGGTGGGATGGGGTGAGGGAGCTGTGGTCTGTGGATTACCACGATTAGCCTCCAGAACTTTTCTTTAGTGAAATATTATCTTTAAACCCAAAGAATGAGATTCAGAGAGATGAAGCTGTTTGGTCGAAAGCATCACCTCAGCTCCCTAGCACCCATTTATACAAAAAATCAGGATTGTTTGGCTGGGGGCGTCATCCCAGCTCCTTGCATAAGCTCCCTCCCTTGAGAGTTGCCTCAGTCCAAACTCCACCTCCAAGAAAGCCCACTAAATGGTGACCCCTCCCAAGGGAGAATCAAGAAAGCCCACCAAATGGTAACCCCTTCCCAGGGAAGGTCAACACCACTCCTACAGGCTATCTAAACTGCCCCCCAGAGAATGAACATGTGGTCTCCGGGTTTCCCCATGGTCTCCCCTTCTCTCTCTCTTTCCCTTTGTATGTTTCCCTCAGGCCACCTGGGAGCACTCCATCAAACATGGGCATCTTTAATTCGGTTTGATTGGGATTATTTGTGTTGGTGGAGAGGTGTGCTGTTTAAGAAAATACTTAACAGGGCTGGAGAGATGGCTCAGAGGTTAAGAGCACTGCCTGCTCTTCCAAAGGTCCTGAGTTCAATTCCCAGCAACCACATGGTGGCTCACAACCATCTGTAATGGGGTCTGGTTCCCTCTTCTGGTCTGAAGGCATACACACAGACAGAATATTGTATACATAATAAATAAATAAATATTTAAAAAAAAAAGAAAATACTTAACATAAGTGATCTATCTATGGTCATGTAACTGAAAAATAATGAATTCAAGATCCAAATCCAAGTTGTATTTGCTCCATAGACTTAAAAAAATATATAACCAGTTCTTGCTAAATTTACCTATCATTTAATTTTATATATTAACATGAGACATTGGGGGATATTAACATGTATGAAGGGATATACAAGTGTGCTGTGTAAAAGCCTGCTTTTTTTAAACTTCACATTTGAAATGCTTGCATCATCAGTTTCTAACAATTATCAAACACAAACCTCAGAAGCAGTCTGGCCCAGCGTCGTGAGCCATGGATGCCCCTGTCATAGAGAAAGCTAGCCAGACTATGTGGAGTGACAGAGCTGTCACAAAGGTAATCACGTAAAAAACAGAACCTGCCACCATCAACTTTTCGAGTTCCTGAGAAGGGACTGCTTTCCTCAGTGGTAATGACAAACACCCTCCTTCTCTTCATCGTTTTCACCTCTGCACCCGTGGGATCAGGCTATCAACCATCAAACCAGAGTTATAAAAAGACTAGGAAACATTAAGTTTTCAAAAATAATGGCTTATGAGCTGTGTAAATCGAAAGAGCCAGGGGCGGGGAGTGGGAAGTAAACTAGAAAGTTAAGATGCCAGCCGGAGGTTCTTTACAGCCGGGCCTTGACAGTGGCTTGCAAGTTTTAATAATGCCGATGATGAAATGGAAGCCACAGGGGGAATCTGAAGTCTGAAACACACACAGCCAAACAAAAACAACAAACGTCGGGATTGAACACGATTTCAAATGTCATTCCTGTCTCGGGACTGGCCACTTGGTTGATTATAAGGGGGCAATCGAAGAGTGCTTAAAATATATGTGGGTGAATGTCACCCCCCTCTATGTTCTCTGATGCCCTGCACACTCATGTCTGCCCTCCCCCCACCTTCAGCCAGGGAATTCCAGGGTCCTGTAACAATAATATCCAAACTGAATCAGTGGATTCCAGGAGCGGATTTGTCACAGCAAACACAGTAATCCTCTAAAAGCCAAGCACAGAGAGTCTCAGCTGGGGTCCGTGATGGAGCCCCCTGACAGAGCGACAAACTTCAGCTGTTGATTTGCATGTGGGCTCTCTTGTAGAAAGGGTTCATTGCTCTCAGAAGAGCCATAGGGGAATCCGAAACTCTTGTCAGGGGCTTGGACTCAGATGTCCTCTTGTTTCTGTAAAAGATCTTAGAGTCTCAAAGAAATCCCATGTCATTCTGACTCAGCATTTGTCGAGTTTTGTGATAGCTGGAGGCTGCAGCTCAGAAGGCTTAAAACAACAACAACAACGACAACAACAACAACAAACTACACCACCACCACCACCACAACAACATCAACAACAAACAGAACAGCTGCAGAGAGACAAGGAAAGCCGTGAGCAGGAGGTGACAAGCATGAAAGATAATGGACTCTCTCTGGAAGTATCTCCATGCTCCTTCCAGGGGCCTCTGCTGCCTGCTGTGGGGTCCGCATGGCACAATTCTTGACATAGGCTGTTAAGACTGGTGTAACTGTTTGGGGGTCAAGGTTTGTACTGGTAATTTTCTACAGGTTGTGGGGCTTGGCTCAACCAATTTCCCCATCTCTGACCCCCATTTGTGAGATGATTCCTGCCTCTGGAAGGGGAACCAAAAGAGAAAGCGAGAGACCATAATGGGGGGCGGTGAATATAATAGAAATAGATTATATACATGTATGCAAGTGTCATAATGGAAATGCATTATTATGTATAAGCAATATATGCTTTAAAAAGCAGGGAAAATACCTCAAAAGGTACTGAAATATAAAACCTCTCCTTACTATTAATTGGCCCAGGGCAAGCCAGAAGGCTTGCTGCCAAGCCTGACCACTTGAGTTCAATCCCCGGGACTCACAGGGTAGAAGGGGAGAACCAATTGTAGCAAGTTGTTATTTGCCCTCCACACATGCGCTGTTGCATATGTGCACCCACCCCATCCCTGACAAAATAAATGAACGTATAAGATTTGATTTACTGGATACAGAATGTAATGCAAATACAAGCAGTGGTTTTTAACCATTTCACGTGAAATAATCCGTAATATTTTATCATGGAATATGCTTTTATGAATTGATAGCTTTTTGACCCTTTCCCTCTCATGTATTTGGTGATGAAAACATATCAACACCTTCATTGCAGCCAACCTAACTGATGTTGCAAAACGCTGGGCAAAGTTCTCTTATTTCAAAGTAAAAAGTATAGCATGTCTATAAACAACAAAGAAAAGATAACTCCTGCCTCTTAAGGATTAGTGAGAGGGCTCGAGAGATGGCTCAGCTGTGGGGTGCGCTACCTTGTGACCCATGATGGCCTATGATTCCAGCTGCAGGGTATTCAAAACTCTCAGGCCTCTGAAGCATGTGCACACACATTCATGTACACACACACACACACAGTATATACATTGTTAAATTTTTTTAAAAAAATCTGAGGATAAAATGAGATAGTGAGGAAGTACATACTTGAAACATAACCCCCTCTCCAAAATCCCCGGAATCAGATATTCTTAGATATTCAGACTTTGGGGTTCCATAAGTATAGAGCTATCCACTATGTATGTGCATGCATGTGTCCACATTTAAAGTTTGTTATTTATTTGATTTCTGAAGTCAGCGTTCAGAAGGTTTTTGACATGGTCTCTTCACGCGATTGTATCATTAGCCTCGTTCTCAGTTGTTCGCTCACTACACTTGTCTCTTGCTCTTGGTTCCCCAACCAAACTGGTTCACCTTCTGCCCCAGAGTCTCCCCTCTTCCCTTTACACATAACCTATTACCTCTTTCCCATCTCCCTTGAGATGTCTGCCTTCTCTCTCACGATCCCTTTTCTAGTTTCATGTAGCACAACACATAAATATTTTTAAATAAGCCATCACTCATACATTTAATATTATTAGCACCATCCATAATCAAATATCTACATTTTTATAGCAAAACTATATGGATATTCCATGCTTCATAGGACTTCATATGGTTTTGTTACATGAAGCAATGAGTCACTATTACAGAGAGATTACACCAGTAAGGTCAGGTTTTTGCATCTAAAACATTGCTTTGAATTTGTCTTGAAATTTCTGGATTGAAAAAAAAAAGCAATTACAGATCTCTCCTTTCTCCATAAGTGCTGGGTGAAGCCTAATACTTTGTCAATATTGAATTACCAAATCCTGCTTGTCCCCTCATTCCCCTCTGATGGCACCAGGGCTAGCTTGCCAGATGACTGGACCTGCCACCCAGGGATAGCTCTCACCTTCAAGTTCATCCTGTGCTCTGCTCCACCCTGTCGCCCCTCTCTTCCCGAGGCTCCAGTCAAGGGAGAGCTTCTCTCTTCTCTACTCCGTCCTAAACTCCCAATTCCCTGGCACAGTCCCTCTGGCTCAGAGCCTGTGTGCCGCCTATGATGGCCTCCAGGTTAGAAAGCTGCTTCTAGTGGTGTGGCTGGTTCACTGGTGAGAGGAACATTTTTCCCTCGGGATGAGAGGGGACATTCCTCAGGCCCGTTCAGGTGTGCCTGAGAGCCACTTCCCAGCAGCTGACAGTGACGCAGCCCAGCCACTCCAGATGGACACTCCAGAGGACAGCCCTTCCAGATCCCCTTCCCCATCCCAGACTGCCCCAGAGAAAGAATGTGGGCTGTGGCATCAATATGACAGCTGAGCGTGATACTTCAGCAAGTGTGGTAACAATCACAACAGATGGCAGCTGTCACCAGCCGCTTGCATTACCCTCTACCACCCAAGAAATCTCCAAGGGAATACTGGCTTAGCGACAAAAGCAAGGGGCAGTACGGTCTAGACTTCTTCCATATGCTCTAACCCCAGGCTCGTTACTTGCAAATTTCTGAGGTCTTCTCTATAAAATCGGGCCTAGGTCTATCTGTGATTACAAATGTGTGAGATCGCACACAGAGCCACCCCAGGAAATATGCACCTAGGACCTTTCCCAAAGCCTCTTTCTGCCTTGTGGGGGACCTCTGAAGAGTGAGGACCTGTTCCCTCTTTGTGTGTCAGACCCCTCGCCACCAGCTAATAAACCATTGAGTGATTGAGCGGAGTGTACCATTACTTCTGGGCTCAGTGGCACAGCGTCAGTTCCTCCCTGTTCCCATGTCTCTGGTTTGTTGAGACGTTACCAAGGAGATGGTGCTTGATACACAGCTCCCGGTCTCAAAGCCATCCTTTTCCTCCAGGGTGGATAATAGCTACTTCTAATGTGGTTGCCCTAAGCTCAGGAATGCTTTCTATTTTAGTGGAACTTCTAACTCTCTCCCTCTCGCTCTCTTTTGAGAAAGGGTCTCGTCTCTAGCTGAGGTTGGCCTCTAAATTCTTAAGTAGCTGAGGATGGCTTTGAACTCCTGATTCTCCTGTTCTACCTCTGGAGGTCACAGGTGGACACCACCATTCTGGGCATGGAACGCAGGTTTTGTGCATGGTAGGCAAGCCCTCCATCAGCTAAGCTACATCTCTGGCAAGAACTTTTAACTACAGAGTCATCTATCTTAATAACTAGGATGAAAAGAGTTACATTAAAAAAGTCTAGATTTAGAGGAAGATTTAAATATCCATTTTTAAGTCAGTATTTTCCCCCCATCCACCCAGCTTCAACTATTGTCAATTAGAGTTTAATTTAGTCCTAACATTACCTGAGTCCAGGCAGATTATCATGACCAAACTAACTCTGAAAGATCTTGGCAGACCCCCACGTTCACAGAGGCTTCATTCACACGTATTTTGGGAATGAGGTTGGGTTGGATTTAAAAGCCTGCTCAACAGCTGTCTTGAGCTATTCCCCTACTGCCTGGCGACAGAAAGAGACCAAGGGCTCTAGCACTTGTTAATGCTATTGTTTTAAATAATTTCCAATTAGTCCCCATCCCTTTATCGCCAAGACGTGCTCATCAGGTACAGGCTTGACCAGTGTGACAAACCACAGCTCTTGGCTGGAGCATTATCACCATATACAGCAAGGGGTCCTATTTTTAGACCTTCCTTCCCTCCTTCCTTCTATCCTTCTTTCCCTCCCTCCCTCCCTCCCTCCCTCCCTCCCTCCCTCCCTCCCTCCCTCCTTTCTTCTTTCTTTCCTTCCTCCCTCCCTCCCATATGTATGTGGTGTGCATGCTATGGCGCACACAGGGAGGTCAGTAACAACTTTATGGAGTTTATTTCCTCATTCATCTTTACATTGGTTCTACATTTTGAACTCTGGTTGCCAAGCAAGTTCAGCAAGCACCTTACTCATGAGCCACCTCTCACTGGCCTGCGCAATGATTCCTGTTAGTGCTAATTTCCATCAATGTAACATAGGCTTTCTTGTCACGTGAGTTTTGTTTGGTCTGTGCTTGTGTGTGGGGGTGCTTGCTGTGCTTATAGGTGTCTGCTTCTCACCATCCATGAGACACAGTGGCCCACTAGAATCCAGAGCTTCACGACTTGCTCTAAGATCCCCTATCCCTTCCTGCAGAGTTTGGGGACCACACACACCTGGCATTATGTGGGTGCTTGTGTTCCCAACTTTAGTCCTCATGCTTGCCTAGCAAGCACCTCTGCCAGCTGCGTCATTTCCCTGCGTTTCACGGGGTTTTGCTGTCCTCTTCACTTTCCTTTCTGTCTTACACTTATTTTGGCTATTTCTGAAAGAACTACAAGTGTGTGCACATGTGTGAATATTACATTGGATCATTTTTTTTTGTCTACATATGATAAAAACAAGGGTAGTTTCCAAGAACGATTACTGTGACCAGAATCCAAACAAAAGGGGAACTCAGAGAGGAGAAGGTGTGGAAATCACAGGGGATGAGAAGGAAGGCTTTGTCACATCCAATAGGTGGAATAACAATTGGATCTCCCCAGGGGTATGCGAGGCTCCTGGCAAAAGGGGTTTGTGGAGGCCTCAGACACAGGGAGGTTAGGTGCCGGGCACAGTGACAGTGGGCGAGCACGTGAGGAATCAGTGTGTGGAGCACCTTCATGTTTAGCCTGTGCCACCCAACTCCGTCCAGGACTCAAGAGCACTTGTAAACTCAATTTAGACGAGCAAATGGAAACCAGCCTGAGTTTCTGGTTTCTGTCTATTCTCTTTTTATGAAGTTCAATGTAAGCTCAAAATTCCCCTGGGCCATACAGATGTGTCCAGTTCATCTCTTCTACTAATGGTGGTAGAGTGTGTGTGTGTGTGTATGTGTGGCATGTGTGTGAGGTCGTGTGTGTGTGGTGGTATGGTGTGTGTGGTGTGTGTGGTATGTGTGTATGGCCATATGTGTGGTGTGTGTGTGGTATGTGTGTGGTGTATGTGTGTATGGTGTGTGTGGTTGTGTGTGCGTGGTGTGGTGTGTGTGTGGTGTGTGTGCTGTGTGTGGTGTGCTGTGTGTGGTGTGTGTGTGGTCGTGTGTGTGGTCGTGTGTGTGGTTGTGTGTGTGTGGTGTGGTGTGTATATTTGGTATATGTGTGTGTGGTGTGTGTGTTGTGGTATATATGTGTGTGTGTGTGGTATGTGTGTTGTGGTATATGTGTGTGTGTGTGGTATGTGTGGTGTGGTATATATGTGAGTGTGTGTGTGTGTGGTGTAATCTAGGAGCAAGAAGACAGCTTCTCAGCTGCATCTCAGCCACCGGAGAGGAACAGGCCGGTGAAATGGAGGCATATTAAGAAATGGCTCCCAGACAAATGCACCTTGTGAGTTCATTTTGAAGCATCTGACATTTGATTCACAGCGAATCAAAATTCAGGTGATGTATATCTCTGCATTAGTTTCTATTACTATTAATAGGGAACAGGCATGTGTACCAACACACACATTAGTGAGGCGGACTCCCTGAAGGTTTCTGCCTTGGGGTGAAGGCGCCTATCATTTGCACTTCTGCTACGGTGGAAATGGAACTGTGCCGACTAAAAAGCGTTCCAAGCTTCATGCTCAGCTGGAAAAGGTTTTTTTTTTTTTTCCCCACAGCAAGCAGAAAATCTCACAGAAGATGGCCACATCCTATTATTACCATCAATAATTCACTATTTAGGATTCAGTGTTCTTTATCATCTGTCTTCAGTTTCCATGTAGTGGAAGAAAGGCACCTGATAGCCCTTTTTAAATTATTAAATTAAGGCTTTTTTGGCACTCGGGATTGGACCTAAGGTCACAAGCATATAGCGTGAGTGCTTTACCACTGAGCCATAGCCCTGGTTGTGAAAATATTAGAAAATAATAGTAATAATTTATTATTATAATAATTATCATTATTATTATTTGAGACAGGGTCTTATGTTGGCTAGGCTGGCCACTCACTCGGTATGTAGCTCAATGTTAGAGGGTTAACCTAGTATGTGCAAGGTTATGGATTGTATCCCTGGTATCAAAAATAAAAATAAATCTCTGGGAGTTCGAGGCCAGCTTGGTCTACAAGAGCTAGTTCTGGGACAGGCACCAAAGCTACAGAGAAACCCTGTCTCAAAAAACCAAATAAAAAAATAAAAAATAAAAACAAAACAGAAAAGAAAAACATAACAAACATAAAAAACAACACATCATAAAAGCATGAAGAAATCGTGGTCAGTAGTGATTGTTCCAGTGAGGTAGCTCAGAAAAAGGTACTAAACAGTTCCAGAAAACACAATTTCTCCACTCCACAAAGTGAGAAAGAGCTAAAATTACTCCCAATTTATATATTTTTTTGGATGAAGGAAAGTTCAAATTTATGGCAATAAGGATGTCATAATGTATTAGCATTATGCCAATGACAGTGATTTCCTCTGCTAAGACCCAGTGTATCTAAATATCCTAACCCACTAGAGGTCTGTCATTTCTCCCCAGGGATCCTTCAACAGGCTTTCACCTGAATAGTGAGGAGTGGCTGTTACCAGTTCTACTCCAAATGAACCAACAGAACCAACTATTGCACTAGCTGGCAGCTGTGGTTTGAATATGGTCCCTTACCATTCCCCAAACCTAAGTCTTGAGCTAATGGTTTTAAATGTATAATCTGAATGTAATGTTTTACAGTTAGAACCTGTGGCTTTATAAGCATGGGGAACACACACACACACACACACACACACACACACACACACACACACTTTCTCTCTTTTGCCATGAGATGCTCTTTGCTACCTTGGAGCTCCTCCAGCAATAAGACCATAATCAGGTGAATCCTTTAAGGTTAGGTCTGCAGCACAGAGAAGGAGTGTTTGACTAGCATCTGTGATGTCTTTGATTTGATTCCCAGTATTACAGATGTGAATTTTAGTTCTTACACCTCCAGAACTGTGAGGCAAATAAACTCATTTTCTACACAAAGCAGACTGCCTAAGGTCTAGTTACAGTGCCGCCAATGTTGAGTCATCTCCCTGTCCTAAAATCTCAAGTAGAAGTCCACAAGGCTCTCAATAGGCAGCTTTGTTATGCTGATCCATGAGTTCCAGATAAAGCGTTCTCTCATGACTCAGGATTTCCCAGACGAGGCTGGACACCACAGAGAAGGTGGGGAAGAGAGAAGGCTTGGCCGTAAGCTGGGTGTGTATCACAGTGGTAACAGTGTGAGCATCATTACTATGACCCTTCAAGGTCTACTGAAATGCAGCCGGGGCTACTTGAGGATTCACTACACACAGAAGAGAGTACCAGGGTACCAGGGTTCCCAATGAAAGGATTCAATATTGTTGGGCCACAGATTGAACAGGAAGTCGGGGGACCGGAAGCATCTCAAGTTACGGTTTCTGGGTCAAGCAGTTAATGGCAAACCTTGAACAGAATGCTTAACTCTCAACCCAAACCTTTGACTTTGATTGACAGGTGTTTTAAGTGGGAAAAAAGAGAAGTATATTTAGAGAACAAAATACTCCAATTCTTAGGCATCTGATGTTCTTTTCTAGCCTCTGTGGACAACAGACATACATGCAACACATATATACCCATGTAGTCAAACATTTATAGAGAGAAAATAGGATTAATTAAAAAAAATAGAAACCCAAGAGAAAAATATCTTTGCTACCTAGATCTTTCCATTCTACCTGCCCCACACTGCACACCTCCCTAGGGTTCCTTTATGCATAGATAGTTCTGTATTCTGTTCCTGCTTCCTACTTCAAACCCCTTCAGGGCCCCCTTTCACAGGAGGGTTTACTTAATAACTGTAAAGTACTGCCATTTCACAAACATGACCGTGTGGCATGGTAAATCCGAGGGAAAGGAGAATTCAAACTGATTATTTCTGGGGTAGAGATCTTTTTCATCATCATCGTCGTTGTGTGTGTGTGTGTGCGCGTGCGTGTGCGTGTGTGTATGTGTGTATGTGTGTGTGTGTGTGTGAGAGAGAGGAGACGAGTATCATGGTGTATACGTGGGTATCAGAGAACAACTTTATGGAATTTGTTCTCTCCTTCCCCTTTGTATGGGTTCCGGGGATTGAACTCATGCCATCAGTCTTGATTGACAAATGTCTTTGCCTACTGAGCCCTCACTAGCCCTGGGACAGAGATCTAGAACCCAGTAAGGATGTTATGACTTAAAAAAAAAATCTCAGCATGCAGAGATGTCCTATACAATACGGTAACTGCTGGGTATTTGCTAGAGTAAAAATTGAAATAAATTAAAACTGTGTAAGAGGATCAATTTAGTTCTCTGCTTGCACAGGTCACATCACAGGGACACACTGAAGGGACATGTATCAGTGGGTCCCAGACTGGGCAGTGCAGAAAAAGAGATTCTTCTATCTGCACAGGGACTTGATTGGGACTTTGGAAATCGTACCCTACTGGGAAATGGCAGAGCCAGAATTGTGACAGTGAATAGTGGCTCCCGGGGAAATCTGGTTTGAGGAGTCACAGTTGAGCTGGGCAGGTCTGGCTGGTTCATCTGTTTTGGAGCAGTGACCCAGAGAGAGGTTGGCTGTCTGTGGGCAGTTGTTGAGTAACTAAACATCTCTGACCAGGGTGGACTACGTTAAGGAAGGGATGGATCCAGTCTCTAGCAATAAACAGACTAGGCACAGATGAAAGGGACACACCAGGGTTAGTTGGACCCTGAATAAACTGAACTAGAAAAAGGGATATGCATTTACTTTACATTTGTATCGATATCTTAGGTTTACAGCAGCTTAGAGTAGTCTTATGCTAGTGACAAGCTTTTTGGTTTTTTGTTTTAAAATGGTTATACCAATTTTGAAGCAGAAAACCCTAAAGAAACATAATGGATAAAATCTAGTACAGTAGCAGTTAAATGAAGTCCGTGACTTTTTAGGTTAAGCTCTGGACTAGCATTGGTGGCATTCCGAGCTGAATTCTCAGCATTGTTCAGAAATAGTAAGTAAGTAAATAAATAAATCTACAGGTGCAGTTTACTAAAACTTAAAATGTGAGGGGCAATGATGCGACATAAAGAGGTGTTGGCTGAGCTCAGTGCTAAAGCCCCACACTGTTTCAGAGGACCATGAGAAGGTGTCAACTTCATGGTACAACATTATTTACAATAACAAAATTGTAGCATCTATATATTTACTTTATAGTAGAAGGGGCCCACAGGTGCGCAGGTGCCTAGGGTTTATGGAAATCACAACAGCCTGTTGCTCGGTGTCTTGCGGGAGCCTTGAGGTCATGGAATTCAGAAGGCCAAGCTTGCTCAGCATCACCACAAGGGGGCGAGGTGGTTAAGTTACGTTTGAGCAGACCAGCCCAAGAGTGTCCAACACAGAAACATCAGTGTCCCCAGTACGTATTCAAGGTAAGAGTGACATGAGTTCAGCTGTGGGTGAAAAAACTGTGTGCTCAGAGCACCAGACTGGGTGCCCTATATAAAGTATTAATAATATTCTATGTATATATTAATGATATTCTATATAGGCAGACTCGTCTCTGCTCAGATGATCACTACCTGCTCTCAGGATTGGTTAGGCAATTGTCAGGGTTGCGTACTTGGGGGAACCTTTTCTGGGGACAGGGGAGAGGCAATAACACACAAACAGTGGGGGCTTAAGCCATACACTATTAGGTAGGCATAGGGGTGTACACATCTTTATAGTCAGGTCATGGGGATAGAGGGACCTGACTGACTCTCCCCATAGTCTCAGTCAAGGTGCTTATGGATAAAGAGCACAGAGACGAGAGACAGAGAGACAAACTGATAGACACACACAACTGAACACAAAATATGACCTGGGAATGATATTGTCTGTCCCTTTGGGGAAAAGCAGCTTCTGAACCAGTTACACAGTCTTTCCTGCAGGCAAAGGCTGATAGGAAACAGACAGTGAGGGCAAGTTTAAGTTGATCTCAAGACTTCTTGCCATGACCCGCAAGGGTAAACTGTGCTTCCAGGCTTGGTCCCTGGACCTGCCTCACGGGACCCTGTATTTACTCTGCTATTGCCACGTGAGGCCAGCGGCTTTGAAAAATCACCCTGCGAGAAAAGCAGCAGCTACTTAGAGGATCAAGCACTAAACACCCGAGGAAGACAAATGGCTCCAAGCAGATGACTGATGCACAACAGGGAACAAAGGACAGAACAAACACTCATATCCCGGCTCATGGGTGTCCACTGGCTTGGGTCACCAGACAGAAAGCCCATCACTTCTACACAAAAACAAACCAAAAATGAAGATGCATCGTGCAAATGCTGGTTACTATGGCAAAGCCACCAGAAATGGGAAATCAGAGTAATTTTATGTAATACTTTCACTTGGGCTACAAGTTTCATAACCCTTGTTCAGAATTATTTTTCTCTGGTCTAAATATTTACCACATGGGTGCAAAGACTTAGCATAAATAAACACTTTTTAAAGCCCTCATCTTTTAGGGGTGCTCAGGGCTACTGTTTAAGGGGTTTAAGCAAGCCATGCAGATATTCCTCCCCTGTGTAACTGGTCTATTTTCTGTTATTGATTGTAGCTGTTTCTCCAGTAGCATCCAGCACATATTCCAAAAATTGTTTCCTTCTTAATCTCAAGGGTTCTGGCAAACCACATCCAAATGGCATGGAAAAAGTGTTATTCCACATTTTCCATTACATCAGAGTCCGCCCAGCGGGCCTGGGGGCCTGGTGGTGGCGGTAACCGCTGGCTACCTCAATGCCCCCACGTGTCTGATTAAGCCACAGATACATACTGTGGTTCAGCCATGGAAGAGGCCACAAGGTGGTGAGCTAGGGTGCCAGGTCGGGCATTCACTGTCGTTTTTCTGGCAGCTGTCGTCAGTCAACAAAATTTTAACTGAGACTTCAGCAGCCCACAGCTTTTAACAACCCTTGTTCATGGTTCCAGAGTAGAAGGGCGAGCAGCTAAGAGGGGGTGAGGTTGAACGGCAGTCTGCACAGAACGAGAGCGAATGGAAAAACGGGCTTTTCAGAAATGGATGAAGAGCCTCGTGGTGCACTGAAGAGCTCAAAACGCACGCTTCTAGCAAGGAAACGGAGCTAGCATGCAAACCACACACGCTATAGCTCGCCCATTTTTTACTCCCCAAGAACTTACTCTCACATTCTGCAGCAGCTGCCACTGTTTGGATTATGAATAGCAATCAGCCATATGGCCTGACAGAAATGAATCACACATATTTTCACATGGACAAATATTATTATTCCCAAACATAAACACGTCCATATAAGTGTTTTTCCTCTTGGGAGGAATACAGCCCCCGATGGAAGTTCTAAGGAGATGGACTCGGCACGTGTAAAAATCACCTGCCAAAGCTATTATCGTCGAGACCCCCGCAATGCTCTCCCCGTGCCTTTTCTTTCCTTATTTGTCGTCAGCGACACTCAGTGTGGTAGAGAAGGAAGGGAAGAAGAAGAAGGGAAGGAACCGCGGAAAGCTCCGCACTGAGCCTTGCTCTGCCGTTAGCTGTCTTCACCCCGGAGCTCTCGCTATGAAGCACTGTGCTTGCCTGGGCGTGATTATGCCGGACACCTAGCAGCCAAGACCCAGAGGTGAAGACGGAAAAGGCTTCATGGTGCCACTTAGACATGTCTGCACGCAGTCGTTTGAAGCATCACTCACAGGGTCTCACTCTATAGCTCAGGTTGTTCTGGACCTCAATATGTAGTTTAGGTTGGCTTTAAACTCATGGTAATCCTCCTGCGTCAGGCCTCCAAGAGCAGGAATTACTGATGCGATCCACCATACCCAACTAATATCTTTCTCTGGCTCTGATTTTATTTCAAAGCTTTCAAGGACAGTGTCTACGAAAGATAACACGGTCTTCATCTGTGTGAGCTCACGTGTGAGCTACAGCTGTGGGGAGGCGCGTGCGCATGCGCGTGAGTATCTACGGACACAGGGAAGCCGAAGGATAGCGTTGGCTGTCACTCTTCCGTTGTCAACCACGTTAAGTTTTTGAGAGAGGGTCTCTCCTTGGCCTGAGACTTACTGTTGTAGGTTAGGCTGGCTGGACAGTGAGCTGCAGAGACAGACCTGTCTCAGTGTGCCCAGGGCTGTAATTATGGGCGCAGACTGTCATGCTGGACTCTTTTTTAATCTAGGTTATGGCTGATTGAGCTCAGGTCCTCATGCCTGCAAGGGAAGACTCTACCAATTGAGCTGTCATCCCGGTCTTAAATTTCTTTTTATTTTTTATTTATTTATTTATTTATTTATTTTTTTATTTATAAAAGATTTCTGTCTCTTCCCCGCCACCGCCTCCCATTTCCCTCCCCCTCCCCCAAACAAATCCCCCTTCCTCTTAAGCCCAAAGAGCAATCAGGGTTCCCTGCCCTGTGGGAAGACCAAGGACCTCCCACCTCCATCCAGGTCTAGTAAGGTAAGCATCCAAACTGCCCCCCACAAAGCCAGTACGTGCAGTAGGATCAAAAACCCATTGCCAATGTTCTTGAGTTCTCAGTAGTCCTCATTGTCTGCTATATTCAGCGAGCCTGGTTTTATCCCAGGCTTTTTCATACCCAGGCCAGCTGGCCTTGGTGAGTTCCCGATAGAACATCCCCATTGTCTCAGTGTGTGGGTGCACCCCTCGCAGTCCTGAGTTCCTTGCTCATGCTCTCTCTCCTTCTGCTCCTGATCTGGACCTTGAGATTTCTGTCCGGTGCTCTATTGTGGGTCTCTGTCTCATTTCATCGCCTGCTGAAGGTTAATATTCAGGAGGATGCCTATATGTTTTTCTTTGGGTTCTCTTTATTATTTAGCTTCTCTAGGATCACTAATTATAGGCTCAATGTCCTTTATTTATGGCTAGAAACCCAATTGAGCTGTCATCCCTGTCTTAAATTTCTATTTCTCCTTTTTCCTTGTCTCCTTTTCCTATGTGTATGTGTGCATGTGTGTGTGTGTGTGCATGTGAGTGTGATGTGTGCATGTATGTTCTCATGTATAAAAGCATACTTGGAGGTCTGAGGCTGATGCCAGGAGTCTTCCTCGATCATTTTCCACTTCATTCCTCTAGGCAGGGTCTCTCAGTCAAACTCAGAGCTCACTACTCCTGCTACTGCAGCCAGTAAGCTGACTCCTGGGACCCTTGTTTCGGCCCTGTCTTCTGAGCACTGGCTTGCACAGCATACCTGGAGGGGTTTGGTATGCTCTGCTGCCTAGAAAGTATGCTGCCTGCTACCCAGTTCTTCTGTGGCCTCTGGGAATCTGTACTATGGTCCTCACACTTGCCCAACAAGTACTTAGCCCACGTCCACTTCCCATTTCTCATTTTAAATTAGGTCTTATTACTTCTTGTTGTCATTTCCGGTTTTCCTCATATCTCCCTCCCCTCCCTTTTTCTTTGGTTTTTCAAGACAGGGTTTCTCTGTAGCTTTAAAGCCTGTCCTGGAACTAGCTCTTGTAGACCAGGCTGCCCTCTAATTCACAGATATCCGCCTGCCTCTGCCTCCTGAGTGCTGGGATTAAAGGCATGCGCTTCTGCCTGGCTTCTCCTCATATTTCCTTTCCTAGAAATTCTTTTAGTTGTTGTTTTTTATTTTGAGACAGAGTTTTGCTGTATAGCAGTGGGCTGGCTTCAAACCTGCTATCCTCCTGCCTCAGCCTCTCAAGTGCTGTGATCACAGGCAGGCACCATGATCACATCTGGTTTAGAAATTCGGGCTGCGTTCCTCAGCCCGAGACACTGCAGCTTGAGGAGTCAGCTGCTCTGTAACTGCATGGAAACACTTTTCTCCCTCCCTGCTGACCTTAGCCTCCTTTGCCTCTACCCAGCTTCCCAGGCTCCAGGGCGCCTGCCGGTCTTCTAGGGAGGACTTGAGTGACATGGGTAAGAAGGAATGTCCAGGAAGAACTCAGCCACAGTGTGCGCGGATATTTCCGTGGCATGCAAATCCTGCAGCCACCGTGGGTCATCCCCACTATTGTGTAGAGCTACAGAAATGCCCTACTGAGAAGAACACTAGTGGCTCTGGGCATGCAAACCCTGCATAAGCAGGGCAGGTGTCACCTGACAACATGGCACTGTTGCGTGTTTTGTGGCTCACATAGATCACTGAATCAGAAGTTTTGGGTTTGCGGCTTGGTTGTTTTAATCAGCTTTCAGAGGACCGAGCTGCAAGTTCACTTTGAAAGTCATGTGACCAGTTGATCTCATCTGTACTTGTAATTGGCTTCTATTTGCCTAGATTTCTCTTAGATTTCAGTGCCTAAAAATAAGCCATAATCTCCACACATTATTGCATTTAGTAAATTAATATAAGGTATGGGGAGGATCCAACTAGACAATGCTTAAGAAAACGTTAAGCCTGCTATACATACTAATTATTGCTATTAACCTTGCATGTATCTTTACTGTGTATTTTTATGTGTGACCACCTATTTGTGTGTTCATGTGTGAATGCAGGGATGTGAGGAAGTCCTTGGTCCGCATCTTTCACCTTGTTTGAGACAGTGCCTCCTTTTGCTTGCTGCTATGTACATCAGGCTGACTGACCAGCTTCATATTTCAATGCAGGGGTGCTGGGATTATAGATGGTGGTTTCTTGGGGTCTAAACTCAGGTCTTCACACTTGTGTGACAAACATTTTACCCATGGAACCATCGTCCTAAACCCTGCTTTAGTTAGCACCACTTTGTCATCATTGATACCATTATGCCAATGATAGCTCAAGTCAATAAAAATTTTTAAGTATGATCACTTTCTACTGTCAACTCAGAGTCAGAGTCCTGTAGCATGATTGACTCTCACCTGTAACTAACATGTCTTTGTTGCCGATAGAAATACAGAACCTATATTGAAAATAATAGTGTAAGTGCAAAGGCTGAAGCATCCTTACCACTGGACAGGAAGTGATCTTGCTACATTGGTCAAAAGCACCAAGAGCTCAGGAAGGAGCTCTCCCAAAGGAAAAGCAGCAGCCACAGGGGTGTAATTACTTGAAGAAGAGCAGGTCAGATAAGGGCAAGGGGAGGGTGAGTATTCATTTAAGGTTTTTCTGTATTTGAAAGATCACAGGGATGTCTGAGAGAGAGAGAGAGAGAGAGAGAGAGAGAGAGAGAGAGAGAGAGAG
>JABTXL010012406.1:1319714-1352725 GCA_025134845.1 Neodon shergylaensis
TCTTTCTTTCTTTCTTTCTTTCTTTCTTTCTTTCTTTCTTTCTTTCTTTCTTTCTTTCTTTCCTTCCTTCCTTCCTTCCTTCCTTCCTTCATTTCTTTCTTTCTTTTCCAGACAGTGTCTCTTGTAGCCCAGGCTGGCCTCAAACTCACCATGTAACTGAAGCTAGCCTTGAACTCGTGACCCCCCTGCCTTTCAGTATTGGGAATGATTACAGGCATTTGCTACCGTAGGTGTCTCCTATCTTCTCATTGTTTTGCGAGGAAATTCCTTTTCCGGATTGTTATGTGAAGTTTTCTTGATTTAATGTGTGGCTAAGATTGTCTATGAAACAATGACTGAAAACAGACGCAGGCCAGTTATGGTGGTCCACACATTTAATCTCAGCATTTGGGAGGCAATAGCAGGTGGATCTTTGTAAATTCGATGCCAGCCTGGTTTACACAGTAAGTTCCATGACAGACAGGGCTATGTATAGAGAGACCTTGTTTCAAAAAACAAAGCAAAATGAAATCCCACCCCAAATCAGATGAAGAAGGAGGAGAAGGAGGAGAATGAGAAAAAGGAAGAGGAGAATGAGAAGAAGAGAAGGAGGAGGAGGAAGAGGAGGAGGAAGTACAATAACAACAACAACAAGAACAACAAAAGCATAATATTTTTTAGCTGGAACACACCTGTGGTCCTTTGCAATTTTTGCCTAATATGATTTAAAATTCCCAACCCATGTCAGCACTGTCTTGTAAGCACACCTCCCTGGAGTTTCTCCGCTTGGGGACCCAAACGATAACTCCTTCCTCTTTGTGATCATCAAGTGAACAGTGTGCTGTAGCCCCTTTTCTTGTAGTCATGAGCTACTTCCTGCTCATGCAACGAAATAGAATACGTATGGGAGAATCACTCCTCTAGCACTGAAACATGTTGCTCAGTACCAACCACCAGAAGGCAGATAGGTCGGTGTGGATAAACTGGAAGAGAGGTGATCTAGCTACAGACCGAGAGGGGGCCAGAAGTAAAACACGTTCCATGGTGACCAGGGAGAGGTTCAGAAGCAGACATCAGGAAATGGACCACGGTATCTTCAGACTAGCTAGAAAAGAAGAGAGTGTTGAGGGAGAAAATTTCCAGGTGCCAGAAGTGCCATCTACCAGATAGATGGTGACTACAGTCTCAGGGCACTGGTTTGCAGAGAATTTCCTAGAAAGGTCTTGGTCAACTCAAAAAGCAGGGAAGGAAGTTGAAAGAAATATATGCTGGCCTTTAAGAGTGGATCTAAGGAGAAGTGGGCTTCTCTCTTCAGTACTGCTAGGTGGTTACATTTTGCTAACTGGTACATTTCTACCTTACAAGGTTCCACAAGTCAACTCATGCTTTACATTTCTTAGAAACAAACTCCAGACCAGGACAGGTCCAGTACTTAGACCTTCCAGATGGCCTCTAAAATTTTCAAAGTGCAATCTACCTGACCAGACTGACTTCATTTAAACACTGCTCCCTTCATGATATATTTTTGTCCGGACACCTCTCATGGCTCCCATTCCGTACAAAGTCAAAACTCCTTCCTTGGCCTACAGGCATCTCTAAGATCAACTCATATTTGTCTTTCTGCAGTCCTTTATACCAATTTCCTGTCCAACCATTCAACAGTATCCCATGTCCAGCGACATTTCTGTAAATGCTACCCCTGACCTCCCATGCCCCTCCCTCTCCCCATCACCTCTTACTTCTCATTCTCTGTCAATTTCCTTCTTGCACTCTTCTGTGACTCTTGTGGGTCTCACTGACTTCCCTGACATCAGCATCACTATTCCATTTAATTTCTACGCTGTGTCCTCTGTCACTCAATATGTATGAGTTTATTTTCTAATTGTTTCATGCATATATCTTATCTTTCAATTATACTTTGACCTGCAGGAGTCTCTCATCCCCTGTGTTCTTAGTGGAAAAAGTATTTCCAAGACAGAGGCAGAAAGGGACGGATTTTAGGGTTGAGCAAAGAACGATGACTTGTAGGTGCTAGGAAAAGATGGTCACACAGGACTTAGGAGCTGGTTACTGTTTTCCGAAACACGTGTGCAAGGATGTCTTGCCCACTGCCGCAGCATGCTCGTCTACAGCCATGCTTACGGAGGCTCCTGTTGATTGCATGCTGCTGAACAGCTACCACTAATTTATGTGCAAGACAGAGATCTGGTCTACCAGCTGTCTTGGGTAACTTGAAGTTGTACTTGGAGAGACACTCTTGGATTTGAATTCCTGGGAGCTCCTATTTATTGCCTTCTTGTAGATAACTGTTTTCTCATCATGTCCTGTGAGAAATTGAGTTTCTAAGTTACAGAAGTATTCTGCAGAGGTAAAGACATACAAAATCGCAGGTGTGCTAAGAAACAAAAAAGGGACTGATATTGAGGGTGGCAGAAACTAACATAACCATTATGAATGGCAGAAACAAATGGAAAATAATGTCCAGTGGCCACCATTCTGTATGAACTTGCCAGCTCTGAGTGGCAGAGGCTTCGGTTGTTTCCTCCCAACCTGCTTTCCAACAGAAAGTATCAAACTACTTATTAAAATTGTATGCCTCACCATCTCTATGGTGAAGATAACAACGTGCTGACCTTAGGAGAGGTGGGGTGCATTAATTATAGTTGAGAGACACTGGGAAAATATAGCAGGCTGTTCAAAATCTCTTTCTGTAGATTCACAGGCTCCTGAGCAGCCATTGGATCATAATGGATCTCGGTCCCTCCCGCCCTGGACAGGTTCTGTGCCCGGGAGTCACAGGGAGAGGCTTCTGAACACAGCCAGCTACCTGGAGTTCTATGGACCACTGTTGTGACTCTTTTGCAGGGGATTTACCAATTGCCCACCAAGGGCCTGGTTGCAAGTTGTAGTTGCAGAGGTGGACCCAGAGATTCTAAAAGAGAGAATTTTCACAAAGGCGCTTCCCCTACCAAGAGAACAGGCTGGCCTGAATTGCACGGTAGAGGTTTCCTTTATAATTTACATGGTTCTTCCTTGCAACTGTCTTATCTACTAGTTCTTTGATCCATGCTCTTTGCAGGGGTGGGGACTTCGTGCTGAGTGGAAAGGACCAACACAGGCCTCTTGGTCCGGTTGTGCATTCTCTGAATTTGGGCATGGGCCAGGACCATAAACTCTCAAAGACTGAGAGCAAAATGGAACGTGTTACTGCTTCAGATCCCAGCCCGTTGGAGTTCAAATTCTCCTTTTCACCAGGGCACAAGCAGAAAAAAAATCCTCATTAGTATTTATAACTTGTAAAGGTCAACTTAATAAAAATGACAACATGAAAAAATAAATCAATGGATTCTAAGAACAGAGACAGGGAGATTCCATATGTGCTTGGAAGGTAAAGGAGTGAACGAGTTGACTAAACAAGAACAGATATTTGTCCTATGCTGTGGCAGTTTCTGTTACATCAAAAAATGAGGTTATGAAATTATTAGGAAAGTGGATAGAACCAGATTAGATTAAGTGAGGAACCCTAGGCCTAGAAAGCCAAATTGCCCTTCCTCACATGCAGACTGCAAGTTTCTACAGATGTGTATTTATATGGTGATAAGTGTGGGAAGAATTCAGGGAACTAGAAAGGGGCACATGAGGGAAAAGAATGCTTTCAAGAAGAGCAGCAGGGAGAAAACAGAAGACACACAGTGTGGTGTGGGAAGTCAGTCCGTATATGTGTTGCTTTTATTGGTTAATGAATAAAGCTGTTTTGGCCAGTGGCTTAGCAGAATAGAGCAAGGCAGGAATCTCAAGCAGATAGAGGGGGAAGAAGGCGGAGTCAGGGAGACGCCATGGCCGTGTAGCCACCGCAGGAGACAGACGTGCTGGAAAATTGCTGGTAAACCATGAACTTTGTGGTAAAATATAAAATAATAGAAATGGATTAATTTAAAATGTATGAGCTAGCTAGAAATATGCTTAAGCTATCGACTAAACAGTATTGCCATTAATATAGTTTCTGAGTTTTTATTTTGGGTCTGGATGGCCAGAGAATGGACAAACAGCCTCAGACTACACTCGGTGGAGAAGAGAGAGCTGGGAGCAGAATGGTCCAAGTAGTAGGAGGGACAAGGAGATGGGGAAGAGCAGGTGAATCAAAAACTTTATTATAGAACTGTCATAACATTACATTGTATGAAAATGAATAAATACATTTCAAAAATGCGAATGCTGATATAAAAATTGTGTCTTTAAGATTGTGGCCTTAGAAAGCAATTTTTTTTATATTCCTCTCAAAGTATCACAGAGTCTCGCTTGCCCGATTAGGCGCAGCATTAAAGCATGAGACACTAGAGATAGTGAACAGATTTTAATAAGCACAACGAGATTACATTTGAAATCAGTCTTTGGCGTTCTTGGAGTCAGCTTCCTATCATAAAAGAAGGTAGCACAGGCCATTCTGATAGACAGGTCACTGTCTTACCCCAAAAGATAGTGTACCCTGCCAATCTTAGGATCATTTCTGTTGTCAGTGCTCTTTTCTGTTTCCAGTAAAGTTTGAATTCATATTAGGAAGGCAAAGAGAAGATGAACATCTATGCTATGAGATAGTGTTGTAAAATGAACGAAAGCAACTGGCCATTGAGGGCAGGATGGGATCTAGGATCTTGAAGCTCACTGTAGATTGCCTGGATAGGGGGGACTTACATTTTTTTCAACTGTCAAATGGAAAGGCCAACAGGGCCCTTAGGGTTTTGCCACCCTGGGAACTCTGCCAATTTGTTTGAACTAAACACAGCTCTTGGTAACAGGAAGAATGAGAGGGAAGTCTGAATTTGCCCAACCCCAAATCATGAAACTTAGTCTCAGGTATTAATACGCTCCTTTATCATCTACTCCTCTGACCACACCACACACGCACACCTGTATATACACACCTCTGCACACATGTGGAGCAATAAACTATTTCCAAAGAGAATGGTTAAAGACACCCCCCTCTCCCAGCAAACCACAATCTGACAGAGTTCTAAAAACACTTCATTTGAAACCCAAAACTCAAGTTCCTCTTCAGTGTCCCCGTCAGTAAGCCTCTGAGCTACTGAGGTCTCACTATCTCGCATGCCAGCAGGCTGATGAGTGTGGTTCATCAATAACATTAGGAAAAAAAAACCCACAGCAAACATTTCATTGAAAGCCATTTATCACTAACAGCATTTGGTATCTAGAAGGCATGTTTTACTTAAAACTAATGAGCAAGACCACAATCTTTCGATTATAAATTCCCCTTTCATCTTCATTTTATAAAAAGCCACGAGGAAAATGCCCAGCAGGATGTCCTTGATAGTAAATACTTCTTTCCACTTACCATTATCTTGCTCCAAAACTCAGCTTCCCTTGCGAAAGGATCCATCTTGGAGGGAGAAATCTCTCGTGTGGCTTTGTCAAGGGTGTCCTTTTGGTGGCTCAAGTGACCAAACATGGGAGAGCAAACATTTCATACCGGCAACTTTCCTAATATTGACGGTTGCGTTCTCTCATACCTGGCAGTCTTGGGAGAAATGGAATTTACATTGGGGTGAGATGGGTGTGGGCTTTCCCACAGTTATGATTCAAAATGGAGATATGTCTGAGCCAAGGAAATAATAATGCAACCCAGAAGAGAAAAGCATGTCTCTCATCACTGCCAATCATGGTACGACAGCTCATACGGCCATGTGCAAACGTGCCACACCTCAATCTCCATGCCAAGAATCTTCCAGTGGGTGGTGTAGGTGCCTTCTGGCATTTTTTCAGGGCCAGCTCTAGTAATTACACACCTCACAGCTTGCTTTAAGGCGTTTACAGTGTACAAAAATGTACATCTGGAATGCAGACAGGTTTCAAACATCCAGCATTCTTGTGGGTGACAGTAACCAAAGCCGGTATCTGAGGGCTCCATTCTCTACCGTAGCATTTTAGAACAGGTAAAACACGAACTTCAATAGCCACCTAAGCAGATAGGGACTTAAAATATTCTTATTTCTCCTGACAAAAAGTGGGAGAAGATTTTACTTCTTCAAAAATATCCTGGGGAATTTCGTTTATGATGATCATCTGAGAGATGAGCATCCTCATTTTTTTTCTTGAAGCCATGGCTCTAAGGATTGGTAGGAAAAATGTCTTCACTGTCTGATGAGATGGTTCACCAGGGACAGGAACTCAGTGACAAGCCTGATGACTGGATCCCCAGGACCTACTTGGGGAGGAGGAGAACTGACTCCCACAGGCTGACCTCCACACTCAAGTCTTGGCACTTGCACACACACACACCACACACACACACACACACACATACACACACACACACCATCTCACTAACTAGAATGTAATTTAAAAAAGAAATGTATTTCTTTTTAAAGAATTTAATCAATTAATCTTAATCAGTGCATAAAGTAACAGGTCTCATTGTTGCATTTTTCATACATAATTTGCTTTTGTATGAAAGCAAATCTTTGTATGTCTTTCTCATCTTCCCCACATCTTTTCCTCACACCTGTACCATCCCTTGTCCTCTTTTTGCTCTCATGTCAGAAATCTAACACCCCCTCCCCACCCCTTGTGCGGAAGGAAAAGGGTAGATAGCGCCACACAAGGTCTGACGGGAGGTGTGGGAGAACTCTGACCATTTTCTTCTGTCGTCTCAGCCATTCTGTAATCAGTCAACATTTCTTGGATACTTGGTGTCTATAAAGAAGTGAAAACTCAAAGTTCACATGCAGGGACGGATTCTCCGTGAGTGGCATTTCCTTGTGCGATCTGACATCATGTTCCCTTGGGCTGGCTTCTGATCACTCAGGCTTTCCTGTGCTCTGTCCTTTATAGTAAAACATAACTGTGATCAAAGGCTGAGCTGTGCCTCCAAAGCCTGCTTCACAAAACCAGAAGCTGATACGCTGCTGTGGCAACACCCTGAGACCAGTAAGACGGTTTCCCCTTGTTAGTGTGGGTGAGGCTTCCGAAAATGCTCAGTTTAAAGACATTTCATACAGAAAAGCAGTTATTCACACCTGCTATATTTTCTTTCTTTCCTGGTTACTCCAGATGATCGCCATATCAACTGTTCATATTTATAAAATCAAAACATTGTTTATATGTTAAGAGCTCTATGGACACATAAGGCACATGGGTCAGAGTTGCCAAAGGACAGTAACTTTTCAGTGAGGGAAAGCTGAGTTTTCTGGAAGGATGCCTAAGAGTCCACCTGTACTCTTTTGCCCTGACAGCCCGAAGGCCACAATTAGCCTACCTACTTCTTTAACCTCTGAGCCTTCAGAACCTGTTGTGCTGGTCCAGCCACATAATGGGTCCACCCTGGATTGGCGTGCAGCCGGTACATCAACCCCTGGAAGTGCGCAACTCCCGGGAGGACAGTGAACAACTATCTAGGCCTTTAGGGAGGTTTCCTCTTTGCCACTGGGGCAAGTCAATATTCTATTTGTGTTAATATGCATGTCATTGAGTATGGTGACATGCACGTTTATGAATGCATGCTTTTTAAAAACTAAAACCCATCCTTCTAAAGTGTATAAAAAACTCAGAGACAGACATGTATACACTTGACGCAAAAGTCCCTGGGTATTTAATGGAATCCCTTGGCATTTGTCAGCGTTTACAGCCTTTGTAAAACTACCTGTCAAATGTAAGTTTTACAAGCTGTGGATTTATAGACTGTGTTCTAGTAAATTTAAGGATCCAAGATAATCCCGTCTTCCCTCTGCCTGACTCACCTGAGATCACTGGAACGCTAAAGTAACTCTCCGGGAAAATCTTAGACTTCTTCCAGGAGAGCAGTTTTGAACCCTTTGATGATTAGCAGTGACATTTATGCTTACTCAGTTCCAAACCACTTGTGAGGAAACCAGAATACAAAGTTGATTTATATTTTCCAAGAAATTAAAGTGATTTTTAAGGGCTGGGAGTGTAGCTCAATCATAGAATGTGTAGCATGCACAGACAAGTCAGATATAGTATGCAATCCCCAGGATGGCATAAACTGGGCCACCGGTACAGGCCTGTAACCCCAGGACAAGTAGGAGATGGAAACAGAAGGGTCAAAAGTTCAAGGTCATCTGTGGTTACAAATGTATTGTACAGATCACCCACGTCCATTACTAGAGTACCCTGGACCTCTGACAATAGCAATCAGAAAATTAAAACTATAAGCGAGCCTTGCCATGATGGTTTGAGGTCTAATAAAATAAGACACGTCTCTTCCTTGTCTAAGTGATCTACAGAAGAATGAACAGATGAGACACAGAGAACACATGTCTAGAAAAGCTCTTATATACAGAGAAGGGAGCAGGCAGACTCCTTGTGCGTTGGAAGTCAGTCTCCAGGACACCAGAGCTAGAGCAGGCATAGTGAAGACCCTAGGTATGAGTAGAAGAAGATAAAAGAGTAAGTCAAGCTCTGTTTTTGTGATGTCCTATAGACAGTTTAAGGGCTGGCATATGTCAGGCTGTTATGGCTAGCTGCCTTTGGCCCTGTAGTGTCCTGGAAGGACAGGGCAGAATCTCAACACACATGGACACTTGACCTGTTTTCTTGTCCCTGTCCATAGGAGCTGGTGAGCAAGGCCAGGAAAAGGAAATGGGAAAGAAAACTCATCGCTATGAAGCATACGTGTATGTGTGTGTGTGTGTGTGTGTGTGTGTGTGTGTGTGAGAGAGAGAGAGAGAGAGAGAGAGAGAGAGAGAGAGCGCATGGGGAGAGCTCTGAAGGGCAGGTAGAGATGAAGTCTTTGCTTGTGCTCTTTGTATTGGGAAAATTGGCCAGGAAGGGTCCCTGAAGGACGAGGAGAAAGGCCTGCTCAGAGGACTCGTCACATGCTTCTTACACAGCCTCAAGAGTCTAGTGAGCTTGAAGTGACGTGAGCACCTTTCTCTGGACAGCAGCTCTAACTTAGAGCATCTACTAATCTCAAGACCAGAGAGAACAGCTAGCCTGGGAAGAAGAGTTTCAGGAGATTTCTGGGATATTTTAGGAGGAAGGGGATGTTCTGAACCAAAATACATTAGACACACACTTCATTCTTGCACTTTGTGGGCACCAGCATTTCCTTGTCAGAGACTGTGAGGTAGACACCAGTTTTCACTGGCGAGGGCAACTCAAGGCTGGAAAGTTTCCCCAGATTTTCAGTATCCACCCAACCGGATGTAGTGTAAAAGCAACATTAGTGGAGATGTGGGCGGGAGTCGGGTGTGTGTGTGTGTGTGTGTGCGTGCGCGCACGTGCGTGTGTGTAGGTCAGAGGATAAGTTGAAAGAGTTGGTTCTCTTCTTCAGGCTTGGGGCCAAGAGCCATTACCTGCTGAGCCACCTCATCGGATGTCTCACACTGTACGATAGTAGCCATTAAGACATTAAACCATGATTAAAATCCATGCTGATTTGCTTCAAAGTTCAAGGCATCCTGGCCTCGGGGACTCTTTGCTTGCACTGAGCCACCAACAGCCGTGTTCTAATAAGGTTAGCATCTATGCAGAGACCGTCGAAGAAGGCATTAGACCCCACTTGGGGGACGTTGTTAGAAACCCTGGGAAGACCCAGTAGCAGTTCACCCCAGGTTGAGAGTCTAAGACAGCAAGCGGTTCTCAACCTTCCTAATGCTGAGACCCTTTAATTCAGTTCCTCATGTTGTGGCGTAACAGCCATAAAATTATTTTTATTGCTACTTCCTGTATCAACTGTAATTTTGCTACTGTATGAATTGTATTGTAAATATCTAGTATGAAAGACATCTGATATTCATTCCCCGTGGGGGTTGCACCCCATAGGTTGAGAGCCACGGTCTAATGACTATTTATCTAAGCCTGGAAACTGTGCCAAGGTGAAGGTAAGTGGTGGTTTACTAAAGCTGAAGGCAGCAGAAACTTGATACTATCTGGCTGTTACTGCTGTAATTACTGTTTTTTTGAAACGGATTTAAACATATTTTATTTAAGGAATTAAAACTTGGCTAAATATTTGATATTGAAGGATATTGATCATTTTCAGCGTTTTTCAGAGTTGAACCTATTCATGGAAGTATTTGTGTACCCATGCACAGTGCATGCATGAGCCAGAGGGAAACACAGGTGTAGGTCCCTCTTGAGTCCCACCTTGTGGAAGGCAGGGCCTTTCTTTTTGTTGTTCACCTGTTCGTAGGCTAGGCTATCTGGTCCAAGAGCTTCCAGGGATTCTCCTGTCTATCTCCCATCTCGCTGGAAGCACACTTTGATTATAGATAAGTGTCCCTGTGCCTGGTTGCATGTGGGTGTGAGTGGGGATTCAAGCTTAGCTTCCCATGAGGCATAGCACACACTTTCTCCCCACAGCCAGCTCCCTAGCTCAAATATAGCCTAAATATTTTACTCTGAATTACATTTTAAAGCTCAAAAGTGTAAATATTAGTGATAATTTGATTAAAAATTGAAAAAGAATATTTGAATGGAAGGAAAATGACCTAGCCATTTATACTTAAGAGAATTTTAGAGTATCAGGGCCATGGAGATTTGTTTTCAGACACAAAGGCAAATACACAATAAATCTCAGGAATGTTACAGTTCAGCCCTCCACTTGTTTGGCAGACAAGGCCACCTGAGCTGGCTTCCTGGGCCGCACCTGGGCCTCACCAGATCTGCAGTCATTTTCTTTATCTCGTTCTGCTATCTCATTCTCTCTCCTGAGCCCTTCCCTTAATGAAACAACATTTAAAACAATCATTAAAGTTAGCTACCCTTTGAAAGCGTCTTGTATCTGGTGCTATTAGCATGTTGTTCTGGAAGGAATCAAATCCATAGTAGAAAAAGTGAGCAATATAAAAGTATGTCGTTATGAGAAGGTCTATATTTCTTGGCAGTGGTTGCTATAACTTGCTGTGAACAATTATACAGACTCGGAGTGAGGACAATTTGGTTGTGTTTATGTTGACAATATACTCTCCCTCTGACACATATTGTAATCTATTTCTGATGGATTAAAATAGCACCCAGGTTTGGTTAGGGATGCACAGTTTCCATCCTCAGTGTCCCCAACAGAGCCACTCAACTTTTACAGAACTTCCCCAAAGGACATTCCATGCACACAAAGAGGACACTGATGCCAGGTAGAGGCAGAGATAGGTGGATGTCTGTGAGTTTGAGCACAGCCTGATCTACAAAGCTTGTTCTAGGACAGCCAGGATTGTTACACAGAGAAACCCTGTCTCTAAAACAAACAAACAAACAAACAAAAAACCAACCCCCCAAAGCCAAACCAAACCAACCAAGCAAACCAAAACAAACAAATAAGAAAGGACTTTGCTATCAGCTCAATCCCTGTATATTTTCTTGGACTAACAGTTAGCGTTTCAACATATTTAAGACAGAAAACATCTTTTCCTTCTCATTTAAGATAAAAAAGACATCATTCCCTTTTCTATGGAAGCCTGCATGAAAGCTCCACCCTCAACCCCCTGGCACATTTATTTCCTACTAGCTCTAGCTCTACTCTACTTCCTATCTCTCTTCTTTCTATGAAGTTGTGTGTGTTCTGGCAGCATAAGCTACAGACACAGTTAGATGCAGGTGAGGTTCGCCATAAAAACAGAAATCAGTTTTGGTTATCTTGCAAAGTCATTCTCTAACAGGTATACCCTGCTTGATAAGGACCTTAGTATTCACTTCTTGAAAGGTCTAATTAAGTATGTAGTATTTAATACACACACATACACACACATCCATACATATATATGTGTGTGTATATGTAAGTGGGTGTGTTTTGTGTATGTTTGGTAATTGAAGTAGAAGTCCAGTAAGCAAGTTAGGGAACCAGAAATCTTCAACTTTCAATTTAGAGGTAAATTCTCTTTAGACAACTCAACTATTAGTCATAGAAGCACTAGGTTGTAGGTATTAAGGCAAACTGTCTTACAAATAGGTCTAAGTCTCTGTTCCATTTGGGGAGCAAAGAGCCGTTTAAGAGTCCAATCCTATCTGGCAGCAGGAGGATTGGCATGTGATGTAACTAAATGGTCCCATAGTACCAGGCTGGAGTTCCCATGATTTCCGAGTTAAGGCTGTATTCAGTTGCTTCCCCCGTATCCAGCAGAAATCCAGGGGAGGAGGTGGTGATCTGGAAATGTTTTAGTAACATCTGGCCAGAAAGAGAGCAGGTACTGTCTTCTCAGGATTGTAACACTTGGCATGACCCTGACCATGTATGCTGTCACAGAGGACCAGGATCTTTTAAAGTCGTAGTAATCAACCTACCCAGTTTATCCTTGTCCTCCTAGCAGCTGCTCTCCACATTCAGAAACCTCAGAGAAGTTCAGCTATGTTTTTATTATACATTAGAAAAAAACAACAACACGAAGAAAGGCAAGTCATTCTTCTGCATAAAGCCTAAACTGTAGAGCCTAAACTACTTCTACATTGATCTCCCAGGAAACCAGGGCTTAGAGTAATAGAATGGTTGACTAATTTATGATTTTCTCAGCGTAACCTGATCAAAGAATTGATAATGCTTTAGTGTCTAGGGACTTCAAAGTTTGCATTTTTGGTTCAAGGAACACAAGTGCTCAATAAAAGTATTAGAAGTCACGTGTGGACTGTGCCCTTATTCTCTGGGATCGTTGAAACTCAAGAAACCAAATCGAATTAGTTTTGAAGTACAAAAACAAAACAACAAAAACAAAACAAAACACTCACCTCCTAAACAAGAAGGAAGAAAACCAAAGACAGATGCAAAGCCTGGAAAGTAATTTCAAGTCTGTACACAGTATTTATGAAGGAAAGCAAATCAAACAGAATGCTTAAGAATCTACAAGTGAAACAGAGATCATCTTTCCGTGCCATTTCCTCTTGCATCCTCTATCTATGCAAATTTAAAATTAGTGTACATGATTATATCTAAGGCCATCATGCATATTACCAAATATCCCTATTTAATAACAACTCAGGATAAAGATTTCTCTTATACCTATCAACACATTGGGAAGTGCTAGAGAGTGAAACCTACAGCTAGTCCTTGTAAACCTTCAAGTCCTATGATTTCCTAGTTGGTGGGCCAAAAGGCCCTATGTCATGTCTCTGGCTTGCAGACGGCTCCTTGCCCTTCTATGGAACTCATTCCAGATCTTTCATTGTTGCATTGCAGTAGCCCCCGACCCCTTCCATCTGACACACTGGCTTTGAAAGGTATTGTTTTGACTTTGGCAGAGGGGCGTTGTCTTGACCTGAATCTTTGGCCATTCACTCATTCTGAGATAAGCGGCCTTTGCAGATCACCAATGTGGACTATGGGCCGATGGACATCGTAGCCTGGTGTTTGGCTTTCTGGTCCTGCTTGGGTGAGACTGTATGTGAAGGTAGCCTCGGTTTCACAGCCTCAGGAGGATAGCTGTCACTCATTGCCCAACGCAGACATATATGTCTCAGGAATTGGGATGTTCGCTTTGTCAGACACTGGTACAGGGACATTTATAAGAAACGCAATTTCACAGAGAGGAGAGAAAAGGGATAGGCTTGTAATTGATGAAGGGAGGAAAACCCAGCCTTTCTGCGCTCTCCTCATCAACGTGAGGAGATGAGGATGGGATAAGTGGACCAAAGGAGCATTAGCTGTAGATTCACTTTCTCGACTTACAACACCTTGCAAAATAATTTAGTAATGATGTCCTCTTCTGCGGACTCACAGCCTTATTTATCTGTCCTACCTCCGTTGCAGATCACAGTCATTTATACATGCTTTTTGGAAGGTGTCACATTTGGGCGCCAGAGTCCAGCCTGCTGTATGAATTTACAGAGGGACGCGTCCTTTAAGGACAACTAAAATGACTGCTTTTATCATGAGGATGCTTCCCACAAAAATAGCTTTTTGAATTATTTCAGTGATAGACACGCTCGATTTTGGCTTAGCAATCAGTATCATTATTTCTAATCCACGGAAAGATGGCATGTCTCACAACGGCTTTAAAGTGCAGCCACCCCCTGTTGTTTTGTACTGTAAACAAAGTCATCTGGAGCCATCGGTAGGCCCTGAATGAAGCAAAATGAGGAGAGGGTGGGGTAGTTTGGGGTGTGGCTGACAGGTAGGACAGAAGATCTGGGTCTGGCTGGGTACCAGCTGAACTAGTCAGGTGACCTTGGGCAGACCATACCTCCACATCCAGTTTTACAAAGCGTAGGAAGATTGCAAAGAAATGAACATACTGCATGCCTGCTGGGGAGCCCCATCCACAGGCTTCAGCATGAAGGAAGGAGAAGACCCCCTGCCCCCGTTTCAGTTCCCACATGTTTATTTTTATGTTGGGGAGAAAGTTATGTGTCATCCCAGACCCCCCAATTTATCCAAGGAGCTGAGACTTCTCAATTTAGTCTCCCGCTCCTCTTTTCTCTCTCTAGGCTGTACTGAATTCCACAAGGACCTGAGGTCTAGGTCATCCTTGAACTCTAACCATGCATGGCATTCTCATTGCCCTGGGTCACTCTATAGACCTGGTACCTGTTCGTGTTCATGGTACCAGCCTCCATCACGAAACATTCACTCTGTGACCATTGTTCTTAATCTGCCCCCTTCCCCTGGCATCTACATTTCCCATCTAGAGGACCCCTGCTGGCATTCTGCTGAATCTTCTGGGTCTCCTGTGTGTCTCCTCTTAGGGGCAGGTACTTCCTGGCACTGCCAAGCCTAAAGAATACTTCTGTTTGTTTGTTTGTTTCCTCTTTTAAAATGAGCATTAGTATTTTGCCTGAATGTATATCTGTGTGAGGGTGTCGGGTCCCCTTGAACTGGAGTTACAGACAGTTGTGAGCTGTCATGTGGGTGCTTGGAACTGAACCCGGGTCCTCTGGAAGAGCAATCAGTGCTGTCAACTGCTGAGTCATCTCTCCAGCCTTTGCTTCTGTTTCTTGAATATTCACGACACTGTTCTTTCTCTAACTTGAGAGGCTAGGACATGATAAGAGATAAAGATAGTAAGGAAAAGAACATCATCACTGTTCATGGAGAAGTCTTATCTGTTGGGCAGGTATTGTTGTCCTGAATCTAGAAACCATTTGTGGCAAGTATATCTTTGTTTCTAGTTCACATACACATCAACTGGAGTTTGTGGCAGTAACTCTCTTTTTCTTATTTTCCTAAACAAGGAAGGACACAAATATATTTATTTAAGACATGCTGGTCTCTGCTGGTAGCAGCTCTGCCACCTTGGAAGCAGAGCTTTCTGAGTTGCTCCACAGGGAAGCAACTCCAAAGTTCTCAAAGCTAATCCACATCGCCCTGCCTTCCCTTCCACCTTCCACAGCAGGGAGTGAAGCTGTCACAAGGAAATATCACGTGAGTTGTCCCAGCTTTCAGTTCATACCTCTTTCTGCACCATCCAACCTCAGGATTACCCTGCAGAACTCCCACTTCCAAAGGAGATAGCTGACGTTACTGTGGTGTTTGGATGTTCTTTTAAAAGACGTGCATAAGCCGGGCGGTGGTGGTGCACACCTTTAATCCCAGCACTCGGGAGGCAGAGGCAGGCGGATCTCTGTGAGTTCGAGGCCAGCCTGGTCTAAGAGCTAGTTTCAGGACAGGCATCAAAGCTACAGAGAAACCCTGTCTTGAAAAAAAAAAAACCCTAAAAGACGTGCATGGAAGTCTGGGGCTTCTCTGGTGAATGAGCTCCTGTGTATTTGACTCATGCCACTAGAACCATCAGGGTCTCCCTTCTGCAGGGGATACGGTTCCCAGGATGTACACAGTGTTCATGACTTCCATATCTCCCCAGGGCCTGAAATGACGGGAAAACCTCAGGAAGTCTAAGATTCGTTTTGAGGGAAAGCTCTTTGACAACTGAACCTCTCTCAACTGGAGGAAGGGACCAAGAGCAATGGATTTGATATCTACACAGCCATGGCGTTTCAGTTATCTTTCTAAGTGCTCACGTATTTATCCAAGTTTTATCAAGGGTTTATTAGTACTGGAGTCTTAAATATAATTCCAGTGACCAAAGAAAATTGTCTGAAAATTGAAAATTATAGTAGTTAATGTTTACTGAGAAATTCAAAATCTCAGAGCAGTTTGGCAAAATAACAAATCTAAATTAATTGGCATCTATGTATGGATGTATGCACACACATATTTGCTGTATGTCTGCACACTATGGTTATCTGGTTGTCCGTGCCAAGATGGCATTCATCTCAGTCAGTTGGGGCCACTCTAACAAAATACCACAGACTGAGCAGCTTCCTTACAGGTTCTGAAGGCTGGTACCAGAACACTTGGGTTCTGGGAAAGGATATCTCAGGCTTTCAGCCATTATTATTATTACTGTTTTTTTTGTAAACTCTCATGTGGTGGGAAAAAGTTGGAGAGCCTTTGGGGCTTTGCCTATGAGACCTAATTCCCTCTTTACGACTCCTAATATCATCACTGGGGGTGGGGTTTCAAATATGAAATTTGAGGGTAATACTCAATTTAAGTCTACTGCACTGTCCATTTATGGTCTCGGACATGGTAACCAAGAGCCCTTAAATTTCCATATTTAACAATATGCTTTTACACAAAGGTTACGTGAAGCTGATGGACTCCTTCCATGTAAGCATCTCGACCTTGTCTTCTCTAGCCACAGCGACTTCATTCCCTGCACTCAAAGCTCCACCCAAAACGTGGGGTGACAAGAGGCTTTACTTGACTCTTTCCATCTGGCCTGGGTCCCTTTTCCTCTTGATGGTACTCTGCTACTACAGTCCCAGCTGTTCACTTCTCTGTGTGTAATGCATGTGTGTGCACGGTATATATGTGATCTATCATTCTATCATTCTCCACCGTATTTCTTTGAGAGCTCTCATTAGACCTGGGCTGTTGGCTAGCGAGCCCCATGATCCTCCTGGTTCCACCCTTGCCTCTCAGCACTAGGGTTCTGTGTGTGTGTGTGTGTGTGTGTGTGTGTGTGTGTGTGTGTGGCCACACCTGGCCTTTTACCCGAGTGCTGGTTTCAAAACTCGGGTCTTCATACCTGCAAAGTAAGCACATTTAGCGGCTGAGTCATTTTTCTAGCTCATGCCCTTTTCTTCCTTTCTTTATTCCTTTTCTTTCTTCCTTTCCTCTTTTGTTCTTCCTCCTTTTTCCCCAGTAGAAATGCCTTTCATATGTGCCTGTGTGTATATATGTATATACATACAGACTTTGACCCTAGTGGAGACTGAGCCAAGCTATAAACTTGGGAAGGCGGGAGCCATGGCATGTGCTATCATCTGCTTAGGTAAGAACTCCAATGTTGACCGCTGTGTTTGCAATTCCTTAGAAAGCGGATTATAGGAAAAGCCTCATAGAGGGGACCGGATCTTTCTCTCCTTAACAAACATGTTTGTTTCTCTAGAGACACTGTCTGCTTATCCTGCAGCCTGCCTGTTTCCTAGTCACTACCAATTAGCATAATTACCATCTCTAGGTCTTGCCCTTTATTGATCCCAGTAGTTAAAGCAGTTTACAGTCAAGAGACACACTGACAGGAAGCACAAATGCATTCGCTAGGACCTCGAATGGCTTTGTTCTTTTTCTTGCAATTACCTCCCTCTGCTTTTGCTTTGAAGTACTTGCCCTTTCCTTGTTCTCCCCAAGTTCGCTGCAGCACAGATTCAGGATATCCCTTAGCCCAGTGACAGAGAATCCTGGGAAGATGTTTACCACGAAAGCCCCATTTGGATTTGGACTAATGTGAATGACCTGTCGGCGTCAGTGTGTAGTCAGATAAATAATCAGTCAGGAATTTATCAGATGCCACAGCAGCACCATGCGGAGGGCTAGTCGGGCATTTTCAGCTGCTCGAAGGGGTTGAGGCTGGAGTCCCCAGGCTCTGAAAAGACTCTCACCAAGATGCTATTGAAGAAATGAACAAACAGGAAGGGAGCTGGCAGAACACCAGCCCAGATCCTGAACAGTTGTTAGGAAAGGCATTCCTGAGTTTCTAGAAACCAGAGGTGTGCAGTCACAGTATTGCTATGAAGAGGGTTTGTTCTGATTTAGATAAGAAACACACCAAGCCAAGGAGTATGCTGAATACTATTAACATATTATCACAGAGGGTGTTTGCCCTATGCATCTTTGCATACACACGTAAGATGAGCTTGCAGGAACAAAAAGGTGCCAGAAAGCTCAGGCGAGGCCCTCTGAGGGCAAGTATCTCAGAAAGCCCAGAAGGGCAGGAGGGCAGATGGCTTGGATGTCTCAAGCCAGTTCTGACTGGGTTGTAAAAGCTGGTGTGAGCCTGGCTTAGGAAGAATCTAGACAGGCTGGTCAGTGGTGTGCAAGGGTGGGTATTGTTTACCAGCTCGGTGTGTAAATCATAGGACCGGGGATGTTTCTGGGAGTCTGAGCCTGCCCTAAGCCTGGTGAGAAAAATGCTTTGATGCACGTATGATATTTTCCACGACTCTAGAAGGGAATGGATGGCTCCTGCCATAGATTCTGCATCCATGTCTTCTTGAGTTCACCCTTGGCTAGACTCCAGCCAAGAGTGATGCCAAGTCTGTCCCCCGGCTCTTCAATCGTCAGTCTTTGTTGTTCGGTAACTGATGGGAGCTGGCTGTCAATACTCTTTCCTTGTCACTGGCATCTAAACAGCCAAATATGCTTTTAGCTTATTAAAATGACAGGGACAACGCAAATTCCCTTTTAGCAATAAGGAAGTGGAGAGTCAGGGAAAGGGCTCAAGGGATAAAGCACTTGCTTCAAATGGTGACAATCCTCAGGGCCCACCTAAAGCTGGGTCAGATAGCATATGTGTGCAATCTCCATGTTCCTATGATGAAATGGGAGGTGGAAACTGGAAATTCATGGGTTTGGGGTTTGGCATACTGGCATACCCAGTGGCAAAAAAAGGATCCTGTTTCAAATAAGAACAAAGGTAAAAACCAAAAGCAGAGGTACACACACACACACACACACACACACACACACACACACACACAAAGAGATGGAATTTAAAAAAAGAGAATTGGAGGGAAATTTGAATGTTATGATCCCTTTATGGTAGAGGATATACATAGGGTTAGCATTTTATCTGGTGATTTGCATATAGTCATGTATGTAGGAAGTAGGCTTTATTTTCATTTAGTAGGTCCTTAATATAATGGACAGTAATCTTACCTGCCACCATTCACGCCCTTTCATTTTGTAGAGCAGCCTGACCTTTTGGAAGTTAGCCAGCCCTTTCTGAGTTCTATCCCTCCCATTCACTCAGCAGTAGGAAGCTCAAGAGATTCTGAACTGGCCAACCAATACCTTCTGTCCTTCTCCCAGTTACTGGTGGCTGTGGGTTGAGTTGTGTGTGGGTGGTATCTCCAATACTGTAGGATGTGTTCTTATCAGAGACAGATTATTTTTCCTTACAGTGCTGGACAGAAGTAAGCAGGTTTTAAAAACTCACTAAAGTGGCTCCAAAGCATCCAGAATCCCTATAAAAAGAGGACACTCAGACACTCAAAGAGGGAAGACAAGAAAAAAAGAGGGAAATCTTAGGCAGAATGCTGTCTTCAAACCCAGGCAACAAGGGGCTAGGAGGAAAACATGGAGGATTTTCCCTCATCGTCCTCAGAAGACAGCAAGGGTTTTGAGAGATTGATCTTGGACCTATGGCCACTGGAAGTGTGAGACCAGGAATCTCTGTGCTCCAGGTACCCAGTATGTGATCCTTGGTTAGTCAACCTGCAAACTAATATGGGAATGATCAAGAAACTCAAGAGAGGTCAATGAAACTTGGGCTAGGACTTTGAATGAAACAACTGGAATAATGAATATCTACTTTCATTTCTAACTGTGAGAAAAGAAGAATGGAGCTTCTGGGCTTTCCATGTAGATGGAGGTATAAGCAGGACTGGGAGCCCCAGATGGAGACAGAGTGAGCAAGATAGAGTTGTAGCGACATGTTGGAGTCACAAGTACAAAGCATTTTCAAATAGCCCTCAGATCTTGAACTTTCCATTACATTGGCCAGTAAACTCTCTGCTTTTGCTCCCTTCAGGGTGAGACATCCTATCAGTTACTCAAAAGGGCCCAACTGAGGGTCTTAAACAGCTTTGGAACTGATCAGAAAGCTGAGAGAGCGAATTCCTTCTGGTTCCTACTGCTGCACGAGTATGGAAGTCAACAGGGAAAGGGAGTATTTGGCTCTATGAATTCTGAATCATAATTATAAAGTGTTTTACCCACATGGACTGGGGACTCCTTCAGAGAAGTCATCACAGAGCATGCCCAGTGACATGAAAAGAATATGTGTTCAATATCAAGGTGTGATATCAAATAGAATCATTCAAATATCAGTGGCACGAGTCAAATCTATTTTTGCCATTCCTTATGACATTATCTTCATGTTATTCTCAAATGGTCCCCTAGGAGACGGATACTTCTGAAAGAGATGGCTTTATAAATGTCACTCAGCACTAAGCAATAAAACTCCAGGACATTTCCCTTCAAGTTCATGGCTTGCAGACGACTTCTACAGTCTCTATGGCAGGCCATTGTGTAGGTATATTCAGGAAGCCCTTTTTTCCCTTTTAAGAGAGAGAGTTCACTGATGCTGGCAGTGGGAGGATTCTAGAGATGTGTGCAGACTTTGGGGGAGTTCCTGCAAGACCAGATTGGGGCTATAAGTCTCTGTATAATTGAAGATCACCAGTGAAAATCTGGCCCAGGATAGTCATGACCCCGAGTGATTGCCATCTGTTGATTGTTGGTCTTGATCCAGTTCCTCAGGCTGGTCGCCACATTAAAAAGGCTATGCACATATATTAGCATCAAAATAATTAACTATAATAGCATCTGTGCCAAGGACAGAATGAATGGGCCATTTAAAACACACTGTCCATTCACGCCTAAAAGTGACCTCTGTGATTATTGTGGGGCAATCTCTCCTCTAGATTTGGAGCAAAAAATTTGACTTGCTACATTCTGGGATAAATCATAGGTTATTAAAAAACAGAACTTATATACACATACAAACATATATATCACAAGACATATATCTACCTATATATATATATATGTATCTTCTCATTAGTAATTTTTGATCAAGGATATGCTTATCAAGAGATGACATAAAGCAGCTTGTACTGTCACATACACTATATCAATCTTGTACATTTTACTTAAAAATAAAAACAAAAATAAAGGAACGAGGGAAAACTTCATATGAACAAGATGGCCCTACTAATGAGGTTGGCATGCAGCACTGTAAAGTGGGCAGGGGATGTCTCAGTGGCAGAGCACCTGTCCACTGTGCAGTGAGGTCCTGTGTTCCTTCTCCAGCACTGTGAAACAAAAGCGTGCCATACAGCCTTGGAGCTTTGCTTGTGGCCAGCTTTCTAGTATAAAATATGAAAAGGAGAACCTGATCAGTCAATTTCGGGAGTCATCATGTTCTTGTAGGAAAGATGAAGGAGCACACACAATCTTCATAATTCAGAGAAAGACAGGACTTGCCCTTCCTTTCTTCCTCTGGTGCTGAAGGAATCTAAGAGTCACAGTTCTTCTCTTTTGCAGGAAGGACTTCCATTCCATGTCTACATTTCATCTTCCCAACACAAAGTTTTTTCTAATGTTACGGAAGCAGCACACGCTCATTTCCCCACCCTCTCTATGAGCGTGTGCTCTTTTGGTTGCTTTATCAGCCTTCTTCAGTGCATCACAACACAGTGGTGTATGTGTGTGTGTGTGTCTGTGCCTATGTCTGTATTTGTGTGTGTTTGTGTGCTTCTCTGTGTGTAAGGAGGTAGCAAATATTGTTTCCCTTTGACAGATGAATTCAGGCCTGGTATGGTAACGGCACATATTGGGACAAGGTGAACCAGACTCCCCGGTTTCTGTCCTTGTCCCTGGCACTCCACAGCTGAAGGAGAACTAAGAAAGTGTCTCTCGTTTCTGGAGGTTAGACTTGTGGAAAGCATCGCTCTAGTGCAGTGGGATGTTTTTGATGATTCTGTTAATCTTGTTAAGAGACCAAGTGTGGGACTAGAAAGTTTATTGTGTATCATGCCTATACTCTATCTCGTTAAGATTCGACACATTCAAATGTAGAAGGATTTAGTGGAGCACCTGCCGTTGAAGGTCAGCATGTCAGCGGTGGGGGATGATTGCACTGTGGATGTCTGGCCAACAGAAAGCACTGATGATGCAGCCAGGCTGCTCCTTCACCACATCGTCTAGACTAGGGTGCCCATGGAGCTGATCATACATACTTAGCTCTACTCAGAGAGAAGAAAGTGACCAAGACAGCATCACAGCCAACGTCCTGTGTAATTACTGGCAGAGTAGACCAGTAAGTTTTTTGCTTGTGTACTACAGGAAAACATGGAGGTCATCTAAAACCTGGTAGCAGAGCTTCTGACTTTGAGGCACACCAATATGCCAAAATGTGTTGTCACAGGTATGTCTGGGGAAAACTGTCATGACTTGAAGTAAATATAGCACTGAGTTCTGCAAATATGCAGCAAGGATAACACACATGCACACACACATACACTCACAACAAACACATACAAACATAAAAATGAATGCACAGAGACACTCTCTCACAAACACACATATATATATGTATACATACACTACATATAAACACAGAGACACATACAAACATACACACATATACAGAGACACACACTATCACACATGTACATATGCACACAGAGACACATACAGACATATACACACATTACACAAAGAGACATACATACACACACAGAGGACACATACAGACCCCTCACACTCTATGCGTATTAACTGTGGCAGCACTGCCACCTGCTTCATAGTTAGCTTCTCCATGTGGGTCACAAATCCCTGTCAGATCCCAGAGGTCCAGATGGTGGGAGCCAGCCTGCAGGTGCTCTGAATCCTGATATGGAGATACATGTGTGCACATTTGTATTCAGGGAGGTGATAAAATAGCCAGCGGTACTTAGTGGATACTACATCTGCAAGAACCTCTCTATGCTGAAGGCAGACCAACCCTGGGGCTGGGGTGAGAATAAGCAAGTAATGGCAGAAGAAAAGCTGGAAGGGGGATCAAGGGTTCAAAGTTAGCCTGGGCTATCCAGAGGGACTATTTCTCAAAACAGATGAACAGGAAACCTAAACACCTCCCATGCTCAGCTCACTCACTGTTCGCTTCCATTCCAGCTCCTTGGGAGAGCTGACCATGTTGTCACCATGCCCTTAGCTTTACACGGCAGACACCTGCCAACTTTGGTTGCCTGGGATGTAGACTGACTTCCAGTAATTTTTGAAGATCGTGGGTGACTCCAATGTGTAGCCAAGGTGTATTTGCTTCTCAAGCCATTTTAGTTTTGGCTTATGATCACTTGAATTCGCTAAGATTTCTCCTGCTTAATTAATCCATGGCATAACTGCAGAATTCCATAACTATTTTTCAGTCTGTTTTGGTGATCCTCTGGAAATCGTCCTACCACTGACTTCTGGATGTGGTTTCCATTGCCCTGACCTTCACACTTATCACTCAGCAGTTCTATTTCTTCTTGTATTAAGACGGTACTGTTGGACATACAGGGCACACTACCCTAAGTTATTGCACCCTGTCTGCCAACTGGGAAACCAGCAGAAGCAGGAAGATCATTCTTCCCTTCCCTCGTCCTTCTACAATGAATGACATAAAATACAGAAAGGTCTCTCTCTCTTTCTCTCCTCTCTCTCTCTTTCTTACACACACACACACACACACACGCAAATACACATTTTTCACCCTTTTCCCCTAAAGAGCCTCAAGTGATGGGAGTCCTTTCTATATTCATAGGAAGGAATATCACTCAGAGATGCCAAGAATTTGAACAAACATGCCTTGCAGTCTCTTTTGTTCTCCAGTCATATTTCAGTGTGCCTGTGCATAAAACCCACAGATTCCCACATTTCTCTGGATGTTTGTCCATGCCATGTGAAACTTAGACTCTACCAATCTATATGCAGTCATCTTGTTAACTTGTCTGTTAGATGGGCTTCAGCCAAAACCCTGTAATGGCGAGGAAAGACAGTGCTTTTCCCCTGAAGCACCAGACCTGGCAGACATCCAAGCCGGAGCAGCATGCCCCATGGTCAACATTCTGCTGGAGGCTTCCATTGTCAACCTGCCTCTCAGCCTTGCTCTTTGGAGTTCAGAAAGTGGACGGTCTATCCCTCTGCTCCATCTCTATGGTCTGACTCAGGGTCTGACCCTGTAGCTGAGGCTCATGGGAGAGGCTTTCACTGTTAGCCTTCATGACTCCCATTCTGACCCTTTTCCATTCATCTTCTCAATTGCTTTCAGCAAAATAAAATGTGCCATGTCACTTGCCAGCTTTAAGTCCATCATCGAGTCCTGTTCTCCTGGCGTTGATAAAAAATGCTGGGCTCCCAATAGGGGTCCAAGTAGCTCCATCACAGGGCTTCTGCTACATTTTCAGGACCATCACCCTCCCTTCCTCCTGCTGGACCTATGTCTGGCAGCAGTGTGCTCCCAGTAATTCTGGCTCAGCTCCCTGGCACTGCCCTCTTCATATATATAACCTCCCATTATCTCACTGTCTTCAGCCTGAGCTGATGCAACAGACCCTGGTACTAACTGAGTGGTCCCTACGAATTGGCTCAGTGAATAACTGAACTAATATTCAATTCCTTCCCGACTGCTGGACAGCACAGCAGTATCTGATAGCTAATGTCCAAACAACCGTTCTAGAGTGATGAACAAAGGCAGTCAAAGATGAAAGAAAATCCTAAAACATGATCCTGGCACCCTAGAGCCAGAGTGCAGGGTCAGGGGTCAAGGGTGGGGAGGTGGGCGGTTGGCAGGCTAGGGGTGGGTGTGGGTGGGTGTTCTGGGGGTATAATTGCCTTCACAAATGGGCTTCACCCTAAGCATCCAAGGTTCTGTTTCAGGTATAATTTTGTGCATATAAGAAATCATTTTCTTTTAGACAAGTTCAATGCCCATATGAGTTTCATTACAGACAAATAGAAGGTAATAAAGCTCCCCAGAGACAAAATAATAGCATGAAGATGTTTCTAGATATGGCCTGGCTCAGCATTTGATTAAGGGTTATATTTAATCCATAAGGGGAATAGTTCAAGCACCCATGTTCTCTGAAATAGGAGGTTGATGATTTACCAAGAAAAAATGCCTAAAGAATAAGAGGTTTGTAGGGAAAGGGATCCTCTGGAAACAAAACAAGATGACTTTTGTTTAATGTTTATTGTGCTTCCCTATCATTTTTAGGGAGTGAATTCTTAGGCGTTAATTTGATTTCCAGGAGGTGAATGGCCATAATGAAGTTTTGCGGTGGTGCCTTCCGTGAAATACTGACTTAATAGTAATGTGAAGAAATGTTTGTTTCCCAGGCTCAGACATCTACTTGTTTGAGAGCAATTTTGCTAGGATACTATGCAACCCGCCTCCATCAGTTGTGTACTCCTGGGTTTGAACTGCTAATTGCTAGTGTATTAATTAAAACAATTCTTGAGCATTTTTGCTTCAAGAAGCTGTGGTATTGAAAGTTTAGCCAGTCATCTTTGTGTGACCGCTCCCCACCTCGCCCAGATTTTAAGATTGAAATCACTTGTATGATTTGCGCGGACATTTCTGACCACCAGGTTCTCTAGCTATAATGCTAGAGAACGATTAGCAAAGGCATCTAAGTGAACACTTTCTAGGAAAATGGTTTAATTAAAGAGGAACATTCTTCTTTGGGTTTACCCATTCAGAATTAAGCACAGGCTGCTTAGGGATGAAGGCACATCTTCTCAATCCTGTCGAGGGGGTTTTCCTACCACCTGTTTGTCCACAAGATGGCAGTAAGTGTTTCTGTGATGATTTTGGTCTTTTGTGTGCAAACGCGGGTGTGTGGATGGGAGAGGGTGAAAAATTTTGCTTTAGAAGAAAAAAAAGTATTTATTTGATGTTTTATATTTTCATGTCAACTAAACCCAGTAGCCTATAATTAGTTGTAAATGCTTTCAAGTAGAAAGTTACATCGGTATCATAACAGTTAAGATGGGCATTACCACAGAACCGTATAACCGGGTTCTACCTTAGCAGTGTGACTGAAAGGATAAAAGAGAAAGGTTACCATTTTGTTTTAAGAAATGACACAGTTTTAACTTGACTTGCTAATAATTTGCAAACACTCAGGTTCACTTTGAATCCTTAGGTGAGTGAGTGCCATGTGCAAAAGTTTTGGATGTGGAACATTGGACATACTAGAACCTTCTCTGTAAGGTTGAAGGCAGCAGAGGACATCAACATGTATTCATTCAGCTGTCACACAGGCGATGGGTGACATAAGGGACCTACGGGCAGGGAGCTTAGACACTAACGCGGAGATTATTTTTAACTGAGGGGAAGGAGGAAGGGAGTTTTGGAAAGCAGAACTTCCAACGTTTGCCCTGGAAAATGAGTGTGATCCAGGCTTTCCAGCTGCGTTTGCAGGTGTGGGATAAATCCCAGGTAGGGAGGAGCAGCCAGGATGTCCATCAGTGTAGCAGACGGTAGAACAGGACAGGGAAGGGAGTGAACATAGCTGCTGAATGGTAGGTTTAGAAGTTTGAGTTTATTCTGGAGGCAATGTGAGCCATTGAAGAGTTCTGTGCTAAGAGGTAGCCTACCAGCAGTGGCTCAGAAAGAACAGCCTGGAATCTGAGCTTGATGAATTGAAGTGGCAGGAGACAAGCTGTGCGGCTATGTATGGGTCTAGAGAGAGGTAGTAGATGGCCATGTCCAACATGTAGCTCCAATGCTAGGGCCATTAACTTCATCTCTTTAGGTCACTTTCCTCATTAACAACAACAGCATGAAAGAGTTGGTGGGTTTTTTTCCACTTCCAAAACCCATAGGGATGCCCAGGAGGTCCACCTGGTGTAGAGAAAGGACAATGGATACCGATATCAGCAAGGCGGGCAGAACACTGCCTGCTCTTGGATTGAAAAATGAGCGGAGGGCCTTTGGCAGGAAGGAGTGGGAATGATAGGAGAGATCATTGCACTCAGCTAGTTGCCTAGAAAGACAATTGGCCCTCAGTAGTGAAAGTAATGCCAGCCCTGGAAGAATATTTGCAGTTTAGGCTCCACTACAGTGCTACACTATATGCTCTATGATATTCGATATTAATTAGCATTATAGGTAGCATTTAAACATGAACAAAGGTAGTGCTTAAAGAAAGATTTACATAAATTATCAGCACAGATATCCAAATGGCTTTTATGGGTGCCTCCACTCTTCTGTTCTACCTAAACACAACCTTCAGCAATCTGTCACTGTCACAGAAGGAAAGGGACTCGTCATTGAACAGTTAAAATGGAAGCGATAGAAAACATTCTTTGTACAGAGACAGGGCACTGAGGATGCCACCTCCTGGCACTGGGCAGTGAGCTGCTTTCCCTTAGTGGTGAAGCAGGGGGCTTAAGCCACCACATGGGCCCCTCAGTCACAGTGAAAAGGAAAGTGTGGAGGAAGCACATCTACAGGAATTATTGCCGGGGAAGCATCTGCTTCCTCACACCGCCCCAACTCATCCTCACAGCAGAGGTGACCCAGGAGTGAGGATTTTTCCCTACCAAGTTCGGATGAGATGGCTGAATACAGGGCAATTGTGAAGTTATCAGAGAACGCCCAAGAAAATACCAGTTTCCAGGACTGTCGCTGAGCAAGCCCAGACAGTTTCAGGCTAATCTCCTGGCCCACAGCATTGCACAGTGACAACCGATGCCCAGAGGGGCACATGAGGGGAGAAGGGACCCTCCCACTCTTCCAGATCATCAGATTGGAGTCCGTTTGGTGCTGTTTAGTATAGACCATGGAATGTGAGGTGGGCCCTTCCGTACAGTGTGCTGGATGTTCAGCCATCGGCACTGTACAACCTTGACCTGTCTTCATAAACAGCCATTTACCAGATAATAAAGCAAATAAACACAATGTAAAGACAGGAATATACACTCCTTAATAGATGAAGCTAAGGCCTTGTTATCTAGTGTAAATGCTTTTATATGTAACTATAATTTACAGTTCCTGGCTCTCTAGCCAGTTTGAACTCCATGTCTGTGTTTGATCTCCAAACCTTTCAGAAATTGTAAATGCCTTTCCTGAGAGTTTGCATGACTCAAACATCAGCTTGAAAACAGATATAAAAGGTATCGTTAAAACTTGGGATGGCTGGGGCTGGAGAGGTGGCTCAGTTGTTTTAAAAGCACTGACTGCGTTTCCAGAGGATATGAATTCAATCCCAGTATCCATATGGCAGTTCACAGCTGTCTGTGACTCTAGTTCCAGGGTATTTGAAACCTCACACAGACATATATTAAGGCAAAAACACCAATGAATATGAATATATATATATATATATGAAAATCTTGGGATGACCACCACACATTTCCTTACTTAAAAAAATTATAGTGTGTGCATAAATTCATGTGTGTGCATGTGTGTGTGTGCATGCATGTGTTTGTAGTGTACATGTAGAGATTAGAGGACAGCCTTGAGGAGTTGATTCTCTCTCAACCTTGGTTCTTTTTTTCCACCTTACACTGGTTCTGGGGATTGAACTTATGTGGACAGGTATGTGGGGCAAGAAACTTCACTCACTGAGACATCTTGCCAGCCCTCTTAATATTAATAATAATAACTGAAGTATTTCTTTAATACCAATAATGTAAATGTACTGTGTAATTTATCTCCTTTTATTTTGAAATCTGTTGCTTCTCATTTAAATACTTATGAAAAGCATGTGTTGGTTAAAAGCAATGCTTTATCCAATGTGGTGGGGCATCAGAAAAGACAATACAAGTTTCCAAGAGGAGGCAGCTACAGGGAAGCAGTTCTCAGAAGACAGAATCAAGGGCTAAACATTAGTTTGGGAAAGTCAGAAGAGGAAAACTGGTTGGGTAGTGGATTGACTTTCTGCTTCTGGATCAGATATTTGGAACTCAGCCCTTCTTCTTGTTCTCAACCAGCAGAGACCACCTAAAGAGCCTCAGGAAGCTGTCCCCTTTGCTTTGCCTCCACCTGACCTGAGTACCACCGTGCAGAAACTGTGTCTTCATGGTTTTTATCCCCAACACCTGTTTTGCTAGATCTTGGCTCATGGGGCATGTCTGCAAATGTTTTGCCAATCAGAGAACCAGCTATCGCCTCTCTATCAATAGGTTCTATGTGTTCACATAAAATAACGTATTAACTATAAAAACTAATGCTATATTAATTAACATCACATAGGATGGTGTGCTTGATGGTGCATAGTGAGTCTAAATAAGCGTCATGGTATGAATCGTTTTTGTTTCCCATTTTCTCTCACCTTCTTCTTTCTTGTATGCTTGAAGTATCTATTGGCTTCAAGGGATAAAGCTTTAGAATGTCAGAAGGATCCTGTAGGTGATTTAAGATAAGATAACTCTTGTCTCTCCCATATCCTTGACAAGATTGCTATGACCCTTGCCTAACCATGAACACTGAGGAGATAATCGTGCCTCCAGGTGCCCAGTTTAAGTGTGCCTGTTGGCACCATACTGTTCTTTATTATCTGGTATAAATCTGGACCCTTGTATTTCTGGCTATTGGCTCTAGTCTAGGAAGAAGGACTCCTTTACTGTTTAGAGACAATGTTCTGTTAAATAGCCCAGGCCATGCTTTAACTTGTAATCTTCATCATTACATGTGGTGCTGGGGATAAAACTCTTCCCCATCTCCAGCCCTGTGGCTCTCATGTTTAAACTCACAACCAAATTACCTAGTGGGGACACCAGATGACTGTACTGTGCCCTCATTTTCTGATGCTGTAGATCTGAATGGAGACTTGAACTATTTCTATCAAGTCCCAGGTCATTTTGTGCTGCCAGTCCAGAGTCCACATTTGAACTAATATCCTAGACAATGCCTCAGACAAGTGACAGCTTTAATGCGAATGTCAATTTAGGGGCACGACTAATATAAGGGAAATGAGGGGCCTACAAAGGATGAAAGGTGTAGAGACCTTCATCCTTATGGCCATTTAGGTACAGCATCATCCAGGCGAGTCAGGTGCATCCAGCAAGCTGATGGCTGGAGCATTCTTTATGCCATAGAGTGGCCTCTATGGTAGGCAAATGTTGACACTCAGAGACTCAAGCCTCCCGTGCACATCTAAGAGGGTTGGTTCCTAGTTGATTCATCATCTTGGTGACTGCTGAGAGTCCTTGTTACAGGTGTAAAAGAGTTAAGTGGTCACAGTGAGGTCCATCTTCCAAATGTGGTACCTAGTAGGACATTATTCATTGAAATCCTGTTATTCATGATACCACAGATGGAGTTAGAAGGCATTATGTTAGGTAAAATAAGCCAGGCTATTTGGGCAGTGGTGGCACATGCCTTTAATCCCAGCATTCAAGAGGCAGAGGCAGGTGGATTGCTGTGAGTTTGAGACAAGTCTGGTCTAGAGAGTTATTTCTAGGACAGCCAAGACTACCCAAAGAAACCTTGTCTTTATAAACCAAATTAAAAAAATAATCCAGACACAGAAAGATGAGTATCATGATCTCATTCATATGTGTAATCTCAAATAGTTAAGTACATAGACATTAACACAGACTGTTGGTTCTTAGAGTCTAAAGAATGCAGAGGAAAGGCACAAGAGGTCAACATGTCAATATTAGAGTTAGATATGAGGAATAAATTCTTTTATTTATTTATTTATTTTTATTAAAGATTTCTGTCTCTTCCCCACCGCCGCCTCCCCTTTCCCACCCCCCCAATCAAGCCCCCTCCCTCGTCAGCCCAAAGAGCAGTCAGGGTTCCCTGCCCTGTGGGAAGTCCAAGGACCACCCACCTCCATCCAGGTCTAGTAAGGTGATCATCCAAACTGCCTAGGCTCCCACAAAGCCAATAGGTGCAGTAGGATCAAAAACCTATTGCCATTGTTCTTGAGGTCTCAGTAGTCATGAGGAATAAATTCTGGTATTCCATGCACAGCAGGGTGATTATTATTAGCAATAACGAAGGAAATATTTCAAAATATTTAGAAGAGAGAATTAGAATATATTCATCATAACGGCAGGTTTGAAGTTTAAGGTGATGGATAGGCTAATTACTCTGAATTGATCACTACCCAATATATACACCAATCAAAACATCACACTGTTCTCATCAATGTGTACAATTATTATATGCCAGTCAAAAGCAGCAGGGGCTGACATTTGAGCTATTCACGGGTTTGTTATCTCAAAATGTCCTAACATTTTGGCTTAGTGTCCCTACAGTGGATGGACAGAAGTAGACTTGGAGTGTGGGCACCATGGAAGAGTTTGGAGAAGATGGCAAAGCCCCAGCAGCAGCGTCAGAGAGGAGTGACAACTAACTGTGTGAAGTGTACGCATGAAAGAGGAGATTTCAAAACTCCATCCGAATCCTTAAATGACAGGATTGGGTTTTACAAGGAGGAAATGAAATCACACATGAGATAATATGTCATAATAAATAAGGGCTATGGCTCATGGACCATTCCCCTATCACTGTAGCCTCAAACCTTGCCTGTCTCCTAGGAGACAGCACGTAAATAAGTGATGCTACAATGCAGAAGAATGATGGGAAAAGGTGTAGAGCACTGGTTCTCAACCTTCCTGATGCTGCGACCATTTAATGAAGGCCCTCATGGTGTAGTGACCCCCAGCCATAAAATTACTTTCATTGCTACTTTTTAGTGAAATTTTGCTACTCTCATGAATCATAATGCGAATATCTGTGTTTTCTGATGGTCTTAGGTGACTCCTGTCAAAGGGTCATTCCACTCTCAAAGGGGTTGTGACCCATAAGTTGAGAAACATTGGTCTAGAGTGTGGTGGCAAGGAACTATGTATAAAGAAGGAGGGAGTAGGTTTGTGTGTGTGTTTGTGTGTTTCCAGAGAAGTGGTTTTAGAATGATCACTCCATCTCTGAGGAAATTGGCAGGTTGCAGGTGGAAGTTCCAGATACAGAGGGATGGAAGGAAATGAAAGAGTTGGTACTGCTGTCTCCAAGCCCTGGAGACCTGACCTTGTACTTTCCCCCACTGCTGCTGGCTTCAGGAGGCCTCTGCTCCCCTAACCTGCTTCCTCTGTAATGTTAAGGAAATTCACCCTCAAGTTTGACAGGAACTTAAGGCTGTCATGAGGTAGAATTTTACCATTCAAGATAAATACACAATGACAATCTTATTTTGAAGCCTCTGGGTATGAGGGCTCCCAGGATTGTGTATTAATGGACCACTTCTTTCGCCTTGCCTGTCATTCAAAACCCTTTGCCCATTTCAATCCAACTACTGCTTGCCATTAAGCAGATGAAATGACAATAGATTAGGTTTCAGGGAGTTTAAAATATCTCTCTTAAGGTGTGCTAGATGGTGGCACTGAGTCACAGTTCATATTTTCAGAGGTGAGGACAAAGTGTGAAGAAAGAAACATAGTTATGCAGTTCTGAGCTAGTGGCCTGTTCTAGGATGGAAATGGGGTTGTGCTAAGCAGTGTCCTGACTGCCCTTGAACTCTGCTCCCAGTGGCCTCTGTCACTAGATGAATGGATGAGGAACTGATTTGCAAAGCTGCTATGGGACAATGATATTACCCTGTAAAGACTGGTTTCTTGTACTTGTTTAATAAAATGCTGATTGGCCAGTAGCCAGGCAGGAAGTATAGGCGGGACAACTAGGCAGGAAGTAGAGGCAGGGCCATGAGAACAGGAGAACTCTGGGAAGAGGAAAGAGTCAGTCTGCAGTCATCACCAAGACACAGAGGAAGCCGGACACAGAGCAAGCAAGACGTGACTGCCTCGCCAAAAAGGTAGCAAGCCACGTGGCTAACACAGACAAGTATTATAGGCTAATATAAGTTATAAGAGTTAATATGAAGCCGGGCGGTGGTGGCGCACGCCTTTAATCCCAGCACTCGGGAGGCAGAGGCAGGCGGATCTCTGGGAGTTCGAGGCCAGCCTGGTCTACAAGAGCTAGTGCCAGGACAGGCTCCAAAGCTACAGAGAAACCCTGTCTCTGCCTCCCGAGTGCTGGGATTAAAGGCGTGCGCCACCACCGCCC
>JABTXL010012406.1:1352825-1382136 GCA_025134845.1 Neodon shergylaensis
GGGGGGGGCAGAAAACTTGGTCAACACAAGGCCACTTTTGTACCCGATGAACTAACTGTTCTTCAAATACCTAACACCATAAACCTAAATCCACTCCCTGAATCAGGAAAGAAAAGAATTGGTTTGATGTTTTTGTGGCTTTATTTATACAGCCATTTTCCAGTTTACTCATCACTGAGCTTAGTAGCTTCAGGAACACATGTGTAAGATCCCATGTAGCTCTTAAATGGTCGAAGTCTCTGGGCTTAGAGGGCCGAGTGTAAACGTGATCGTGTTTTTTTTTTGGGGGGGTATGGATCTTGGTTTATTGATACAAATTTAAGGTCAATTTTGTCATAGGTATATTTCTGTTCTTGATTAAGGTATTAGGTTTGTGCAGCTTACCTTAAAATGTAATGTAATTAAGAAATACAGGTTAAGATAGTCATCCATAATAGTGAAACTCGTAGTCATGTTAGTTAGGTTGTCTAGATATATAGATATGTATTTTTAATTCAATAGGTATTATTCAGATCTTCCAAAAACTATAAAATATGGCATTTAAAATGTTTTAAGAACTTAGACTTTTTGTGAGATGAGACACATCTGCTCCTGGCAGCACCAATCTACTGCAAAAGGAAGGTGGGCATCGAAGAGACTCTGTGATCGTGTTTTATCTCTAAGAAGGCTCTCGGGTTTCCCTTTGTTTCAGCCAGAGGAATGGATGCCTAGCATCCACAGCTGCGCCTCAGTCCCGCCACTCCAGGGGGTTCTGTCCACCATAATGCGTATTTGGGACTCATCACGCTAACCGGAGCCTGTCGCCCCACGTCTCGGGCTAATTTGTTCTCATCCCATCAAGCTGAGAGCCCGACGGAAGAGATTTGCAGTTGGCAAGTTCAAGGCTGATTAATGAGCAATTTCAGCAGGGAACATGGAAGGATATTACCTGGAGTAATTCAAGACATCCAAGCCAGGAAAAAAAATAACCTCCAGGGAGACACATAGTCACGTTGGACTTGCAGAGTTCAGGCTGAAGGTTCGGAGGTTCGAAGCTGTCTGGTAGCAAGAGGATGGCTGTAACAGGTACCGCGTGGCACAGACTTCAGTTGCCATAACAATGAGTGAGGCGTTTGGCTAGCTCCTTCTCCAGGAAAGGTTCTTTTAGGCCCCAAATGCCCTTGCATAATTTCCATGTTGCTGAATCAGAGTCATGATGGAATATGGTTATTTTACTTCCGTGAAGCAACGCTCAGGAGGACACTAGAGCCCCTGGCCTGCCTTGTAACTACGGTTCCAGGCTGCCTCCTTCAGAGAATACACACAAAGGCTGTGTTGATTGGAATTGAGTTCAAAAGCATGGCCTACATCCCAGGGCTTCAAAGAGCTGCCACCTTGAAGTTAAGGAGAGTCTGCTGCGCTTCTCAGTTTTCTAAAACCTCACCTCCGCATCCCTTTTCTGTGAGTGGAGCCTGCTTTATTTTTAATTTGTCCTTCAGAACGGTGAGCACTTTAGACTCAAGTTTCTTTTGGGTTAGCTTTCCACGGCTCATTCAAACCCATGAGCTTGCTGGGTCGCCATATTCTGGGTTAGTTGTGGGTACACAGTGGAAGAAAGAATTTGCAGTAGGGATTTTTTGAGACAATTTCAGCGTCACTAATTTGGACTCAGCTAAGCATACTTTTATTTCAGATTTCGCCAGTGTTGGGATGCAGAATGGTTACCTCTTGGGAAAACAAGGTCAAATACGAATTTGTAGCTATCATTTATTAAACAGTTTTATTGAGTATGCTACCAGCCATTGTGACAGGAACTTCAAAGATATTATCTTTAAGGAATGTGTGTGTGTGTTTAGGTGCCCACAAAGGTGTTGTGGAAGAGGGTTGTTGGCTTCCCTGGAGCTAAAGGCACAGACTGTTGTGAGCTGCCTGACATGTGAGCTGGGAACTGAACTCTGCTTCTCTTGCAAGAGCAGCAAGTGCTCTTAACCACTGAACCATCCCTCCAGCCTCCAATATTATCTCTTAACCCCAAGATCTGGTATACACTGAAGACATTTTTATCCCACATTCTAGGTGATCAGACAGACTTTTGGAGGGCTAAATGGCCTCCCTAAAGCTGTGTAGTTAGGAGGTAGCAGGTAGGGGACAGAACCCAGTGATCTTACAGCTTGTTCTTTCCTAGTCCTCTCCCATGAGCCTCTAGAATAGAGGATCTCCCTGCTGTCGAAACTCTTTCTAGTGTTATTGATACTCTGATATTTCACACCCAGTTCTGACTGTTTCTATACAGAAGCAAAAAACATATGAGCACCTCCTTTATATGAACAGAAAACTTGTCTATGATTATTTTTGAACATTTGTCATTAGTGTCTGTTTAACACAGCCATCAGTTTAATGTCAAAGCAGGGTCTTTATGCATTGGGCCCTTGGTACCAATAAGCTGAGATTATATACAGCCCGGCTCCTGTTTTACTACAGCAGGGCCTCATTCTCCCAGATATTTCCATCAGCCATCCATCAGGGCAACGCACATCACTCACGTAAAGACACATTTCCATCAGACCTTTTCGCACTCACAGATGGCAATTACAGCGCTAGGCACCAGAAGGCTATAAAACGAATAGCTGAGAAATGATTAACTTTTTAGACAGTTGTCAATTCTGGTCTTAAGAAGCAATAGAGGTAGCAATACCATTTCTCTCTGTAGTCTCTGGGCTACAGGCTGAGGATGTGTTTGCTCAGGCTACTGTGGCAAAGCATCATAAACTGAACACTTCAAATAGCTAATATTTTAGGTTTCATGGTCCTGTAGGCTTCAAGTTCAAGATCAAGAGGCGGCAGAGTTGATTCCTATGGAGGGCTGTGAAGGACAGTCTGTCTCATGTCTTTGCATTTGGCGGTTTACTGTCCATCTTTCATAAAGTTTGATATATTTTCATTGGTTTCCGGGGATTGAGCCTTGGGGTTGTGTATGCCAGGGATGTTCTACCTCCAGGCTTTATCAGAAGTTCTCATTTGCTTTTTGTTTTGAGACATTTTCAGTAGCTTTCCAGAGTGGCTTTCACCTCATGATCATCCTACCTCAGCCGCCTGAGTAGCAGGGATTATAGGCTTGGGCCACCAGGCACCTCTACCTCGCTGGCTATATAATAGCATCACCACACACTCTACCTTTGTGTTCACAGGGGACGTCCCCTGTGTGCATGATTGTGTCCAAATCACCTTCTTCTAGGAAGAGATAGAAGGACTACCTACCATTGTGATGGTAACCCCGATCTTTAAAGTGTGTGTGTGTGTGTGTGTGTGTATGTATGTATTGGTCTCTTGCTATCAATGTGTTGTGATTATATATAGTTCAGCAGCTGTTTATAATAGCAGGGCCTCATTCTCTCAGATATAAACAATGAGTGTAAGCGCATCCGGGCTAACCATAACCCAAACAACCCATTTCTTAATAAACTTACACTGCAAGGTTTATTGATATGGGGGTGTGTGTGAGAATCCAGCACAGGTGTTTTGGGGGAGTGCCATTTCAACCTCTTACTGGGTAGCAGGTGAGATCGTGCATGGGAAGAACCCAGCATGAGTGAGTACATGCTCCCCACCTTTCGTGTTGTAGACCAGGGACCAGCTCAGTCCCTTGGAGGTACCTTAGGAACCTGAGTTCTGTGTGATAGAGCCAGCCACAGGTCAGGCTGTGATAGGCACATGTGCAAGCATGTGCCTTCCCACAGACAGTAGAGAGTGCTGTTTCAGAGAGGCACAGTCTGTGACTGAGTACTAGGGACTGAGCCCGGAAAGCTTCCTGGGACTGCATTGAGGTGGTTAGTAAGATGCCTGTTCCTCCTGAGCCGTGGAGGAACAACGTTGCAATCTGATTCAGTGTTGTTTGGGCTGTTTCAGGGCAGGACGTCAGTCAAGAGTTTTAACAAGTAGCTTTCCAGCCCGTTTATATAACAGTTTGAGGGCTTTGTAATTATTATTTAGGAATAACCATGAAGTACAATGAGGCAGATATAAATGTGTTCAGTGGAAAACTACATCTTCATATTTATTGGTTTTATGTCTCTGTGATTTAAGTCCACTCTCATAGGCATTGATATACAATAGCAAAGTAAATGGGTTTTTATACCAAGCAGTACAAGTATATTTAACTTCCTATACCATAAGTCAACAAACCCTTGGTGTTTGAGTCAATGGCCTCTGACCTAAAGTGGCAATAATCACCCCACACTACAGCTTACTCTAAGCTTTTTCTTCAGAGTATCAATTATTAGTTCTTAGTCTAACATTGGGATTCCTAGAGCACATAGAATATCTAGGCAAAGGCAATAAATAGCAAGTCTTCTTTCTTTCCTCCCTTTGTTTCTTCGTTCCTTCCTTTATCCCTCCCCCTCCCTTTCTCTCTCTCTCTCTCTCTCTCTCTCTCTCTGAGGCAAGTCATCACTACGTGGCCCAAGCTAACTTGGAACCCACTCTGTAGGATGCCTTTTAACTCACAGTGATTCTCCTGCCTTAGCCTTTCAAGTGCGTGGGATATTACACTCACTATAATTTTTTCATTAATCCCCCAAGTTTGTCATTGTCTTGAAATTTTTTTACTAAATGATAGCAGTCATTGAGAAAGTACCATAGGTAGTTCGTGAGATATGAACACAGGTTCAGGTGTTGTATAAGTAGATAGAAATCAGCTTCTCAATTATTCTATTTTATGCTGGACATGTAATTTTTTACAACTTATCTTAACAGTGACACAGGATACATCTCTTTATTAATGATATCTAGATTTGTTTTTGCTTGTTTGCCTGTGTTGGACATGTGTGCTTGTGTACAGGTGCACATGCATGTGAATGTGCATGCACATGTATGTCCATGTATGTGGAGGCCTGCAGTTGACTTCAGTTGTGTTCCTAGACCTTCCTGCTTTATTTATGAAAGCAAGGTCTCCGGATGAGCCCAGAACTCAGTGATTCTGGCTGCTCAGAATTCCCCATCTTTGTCTCTGGAGTTCTGGGATTACAGGTATGTCTGGCTTGTCTTAGGTTCTGGGTTCCAAACTTAAGTCCTCATGCGTTGGGGGCAAAGATTTCATACATGGAGTCATCTCACCAGACTGACACTTTGATATTTGACACTCCAAGTGCTTCTTCTTGTCCCTATGTTGTTCTCTCTGTGATAAATTCTGGGTACCCCTGTTTCCTTTACAACCGCTGGTAGAGTGTTCTAGGAGGAGAGGTGTTAGGAACCCATATGAAATGAACCCTCATTGTCTGTTACTGTGAAGGAGACTTCTAAGAGCTGAGGGGGTCTAATGTTCCTGGCAGGGACACTCTTGCTATGACAACGCCCTCTTAAAGTGACTAAGCTCCTACAGAGTCATTCTGCCAGCATCCCTCTCCCCATCCCATGAAAACAAAGGAATGGTAATGTCCTAGCTATGCCTTAGGGCTGGAAATGTGCAAAGAGAGTGCCTGGAAGGATCTAGAAAAGCCATCTTTAACAACCATAGAACATGAATGAAGAATTTAGTATATTAGAGGATCCTGGTTACTTATAGATCTTAGGAGGAAAGGGAGAACATGAGACACTTAGACTAACTACCAACTTGTGCTCTGAGCTCATTACCTCTTTCTCAGTCCAGTTGTCCTTTTCCCTTTAAGCTTGATATAATCAAATAGGAAGTCCTGGACTGTCCTTTGCTTTGGGCAGTTATCCCATAACACCTCTCCAGCAGTGTGATTTCTCATCTACTTAGTTACTTATCTACTTAGTTACTTAAATTAGAAACTTTGCTGCCATTTCCTCTCCTCTTCCATGACAACTGACAGCTGTTGTCATGCCCCATTCTCTTTGACTGTTTTCAGACTTGTGACTGCCTCCTATTTGACTCACTTCTGCCAACGTCAGACTGTAGTAGCCGCATACGAGCCTCTGAGCTGGCCTTCCCAGGAGCAGCATTGAGCCTCCATTCCACTGATCTTTGCTTTCACACCATCAAAGAGGCAGTATCTTTTGGCTTAGAAACCCTATTCTTCCTCTGCCTACAGAGTAGAGTTCAAGTTCAGCTTGTAAGACAGAGCCTTTACCCAGGCCTTCCTTTCTAGCCTGATCTACCCTGTCTGATGCTTTCTTATGACACAAGCCTTGTGCTTTCGCACTTGAATGAGCTTTTTTTCTTCTGCAATTCCATTCTTTCTCTTCTGAAAAAAAAATTGCCAGTTTATGTCTTTCGACTATCCTGAATCGAGGATTTATTGGCTAAAACAGCTAAGATTTGTCTAAGTGTGCCTGGCATGATTGCTTCCTTCCCCCAGGTATCTAAAACGTGGTGTGCAGCTTTTGCTCTGACTCATAAGGGAACAAAATGGAATTCTTTGCTGGACTCCCTCCCTAGCTATATTTCTTTGGGGTTAGCAATTGTGAATTATTCAGTTTTCAATTCCTCAGACTTCCCAGAAACATGATAGAAATCATATTCGTCGAATGAATGAGAGCAAATGAGTGAATGAAGTCAAGCCTATCATTTCTTTGACATCAGTGGCCTTTTTCCTTGGGACTCCTCTCTGCAGATTCTAGTAAGTTAGGAGAGCTGTCCAGATATCTGTCTTGTAAAACTACACACTACTATCACAGAAAGAGCCAAATGGAATAATGGAACAGGGAACCTAGAGAGAGGCAACCACAATCTTGAGTAATGGGATTTCTTCCTTTTTGGTCCACAGGGAAAGGATGGGCTCTACAATAAATGGTACAGGACTTGTTGGACATTGAGGTGGGGAAAATGAAATTGAATTCCAATTTCTTACTATACACATTACTTAATTCCAAGTGAATTCAGTGTTTAAATGTACAAAGAATAATTTTTAGCATGATATTTTAAGACTGCAGGAAATTATATTTATGATCACATAATCAAGAACAATTTATTACCTAAGAGATAAATGCAAGAAAACCTAGAGAAAAATATTGAAAAATGACATGCTAAAATTCAGAAAGTCTATTCTTGAAATGAGAGTACAAAGGAAACAATTGACTAACAATAAACTTAGGAAAGCTTAAAAGTTTATGACTAGAATTCTAATATGCTACTTGGGACACAATCTCTTTCTCTTTTCTATCTCTCTCCCCATCACTCTTCAAGGTCTTTGGTATCCCAGGCTAGCCTGGAATTTGCATGACAAAAATTTCCTTTTCTTTCTTTCCTCCCCTTCCATCCCGAGACAACGTTGCTCCATGTAACAGCCCTGGTTGTCCTGGAACTCTCTTTGTGGACCAGGCTGGCCTCGAACTCAGAGATCTGCCTGCCTGTCCCTCCCAAGTGCTGGGATTAAAGCCATGGACCACCACTGCCCAGTGGTATCAGTTTTCTAATTCTTTTGCTTCTCCCTCCTGGGTAAGGTATAATAGGTTTGTGTACATTTTTAAATAGTGTTGGGATCAAACCTTGGGCTTCATACAGGCTTGGGAAGTTCTCTGCCAACCGAACTGCTCTGTAGCCATAGAACCCTAGTTTCAAACATTAGCAGACAGCAGAAGATCTTCAGGCCTAGAGGAAATCAATATCTTTAGAGAATATGTCCACCCAAATGCATAAATTTTTAAAGAAAGGATCTTACTCTGTAGCCCAAGCTGCTTGGACCTTGCTATATAGTCTTGGCTGACCTTGAACTTGTGATCTTGTTTCATCTTCTGAAGTGTTGGAATTACAGATGTGTGACCGTTTCATATATAAGTTCGTATATGATCATTAAATGAAAAGAAAACAATGATGTCTTTACACAGTGGATTCATGAAAATGTATAGAATCTTGATTGCCATCTTAGCTACAGCTTGCATCCAGCTTTCAGCAGTAAACTTAGAAAGTTCACAGGCAAAGTCCATTACCAGGTACACCCCGTGTAAGTCCAGGGACACCACAATTTTCAGTAAGGAATTTTCCCCATGCCAATTAAAAGCACTGTATTTAACAAAGGCAATTTTCAACTTGTCTTCTCTCAAAAGGAGTGGAGGATGCTATTATTGACGTTGATGGTTTTTACCTTTATTTGGATTCTACTTGAGATTAATTGTCGCCAGCCCTACACCTTCACCCCACCGCGTCTATGTTAACCTCAGCTACTCAGCTGCCATTAGTAGCGCGTGCTATTAGCGGTTATGTTGCTTCCATGCCTACTCATGCTGAACTCATGTGTAATAACAATGAGGTAGACAATTAAGAGAAATTCATCTTCCACAGCATCACTGAGAAACACTCCTGAGGTTTTCCCCAGTGACATAAAACACTCCAAAAGTTATCACAAGAGAACATCCAATCTCTGCAAATGGCTTTCATCGTCAGTTGCTTTATTTTCAATACCTATCACTGCGAAGTAATGCAGTTCCATCCAAGTTTGAAACTGTACTTAGTGCCTGAGAGCCGTTCACGTGGGATGACACTGAACTGAGCTTTTGCTTTTCTCGATTTACATCTTCTTGGGGCGGGGGATAGGGTATCCCTAACCCAGAATAAGTCAACCATGGACATTCGAAATTTGCTGATGGCCATGGGGTCGCCAGGGTCTTCTGGGAGAGGCTACTGCCAGGGACTCTGTCAGCATGGCGGAGACAACTCCCCTGCAATCTCCCTTCACAAAAAAAAAAAAAAAAAAAAGAAATATTCCAGACTCAAGAAGATTCAAGCACTATAAGACAATATGCACACAGTTCACTGCTTAGTGGCCACAGCCTCAATTCAAACAGCGCCAACAATTCATTTTCCTGTTCAGACTCAAAGGCAGGACAGCAGGAAGAGCCGTGAGATTGAGAATGCTGTCCCTCCCAATTACATCATCTGTCAGCCTCACACCTGCTTTCTCCTTTACCTCTCTGTTTTAGCTACAGCTACTCTATCCTCCCCCTCCCAGAATGAAAGGAAGATGGCAAGGGAAAGGAGCAACAATTTAGCTGGAGGTCAACTGGGACCCCCGCTAATGGCTGCCTCTCCTCCCATCAGTGATTGCCGAGAATAGGAAATCAGGCCAAATCCACTGTTGTCATCAAGGAGCAAAAGCTGGGGAGCCCGCGCGTGCTCCTTAGCTGCCTTTTCCCTTTGAAGAAAAATAATTACCACGCTTAAAGGGACACGCTTCAGGGCAAACACCTTCTTCAGAGCTCATCAGCGTGGAGGAGCCCAGCAGAGCAGGTTGTCTGGGACGAAAACGGCCTGCTCCCCTCCCAGGCCCTGGTCCTGTGATCTTGTCTCCCTAAACTAGGGATAAGGGTGTCTGAAGATCACATCACCCACATCCAAAGACTGAGCTGACTTGTGGCTTCTGGGGTCTGTATGAAGGTCTGAGACTTCGTGTGACTAGGAACGGGTGACAACGCTGCCCTAGGTAAAAGCACCTGCAAGGCCCCCGGGGTCTCCAGCCCAGTGCCCCAATAGATTCATGTGTTTTCAGCATACAGCTTGTTCATCCCGGAAGCCCCTCAGCTCGCAGGACCTGGGTCAAGGCGGCGAGGATAAGGCTGACAGAAGGGGTGCGCTACTGTACAAAATGCACGCAGGCAGGTGATGTCTTCAACCCATCCTTGCGTCACGGGCAGGGCAGCTTTACGAGTAGAGAAACAGATTTTCTGAAGTGAGGAAGGAAGTAGCAGGAGGGTCAGAGCTGGGCACTGCTTGCGCCTCCTCTGAAGAGGGCTACCCTTCCAGTTGAAAATTTGTGTTCAATACCTGAAAACATTAGCTCCTTAGGGAATAGGATTTTAAACATACCCCCTCCCCGTTTTCATTTACTGACAGAACACATCTCTACGGTAGGTAACAAATTGTTAGCATGCCAAGAGAAAAACATGCTCCTGTTCGTCACCATCTATCTAGAAAGCATTTCGACGCTTTGAGCTTCTCTAGGGTTCTGGCGGCGGGTATCAAAGACATTTTACATTTTTAAAGGAAATATTTGATTAGCAATTCAGCATGGTTTATTTTTAACTCATTAAGAACCATTAATCAGGTTCATTTAACTTAAAATTTGATAATATACTAGTAACTTACACTTGGACTTTACTTTAAAAGTGAAAGACCCTGAAGGTCCCTTCAGTTAAAAGTACATAAGCACTCTAAAGAAAGAGCACACCTCACACCTCGCAGGGACCCACGGCTGGATGAAGAGCTGCAGGCAATCGGTGGCTGCAGAGAGAGGGAGAAAGGGGGCATCTCCAGGGAGGGGCTGCCTGATCGGTTACGGAGTCCCCAGTGGTAAGTCCTATACACGTGTACACATGAGCAACACTGAAAGGACTTATAGGGTGTGCATGTCTGTACATATATGTATAAAAACGATGTACGTGTATGTATGGGACATAAATAATTAAATAAATAAAGTAATAAAGAAGAGGAGGTCATGAAAATGAAGGGAGTCATGGAAAGAACTGGAAGGAAAGAGGCAGGGGGCAGTGATGTAAATAAAGTATCCATGCATTAAATTCTAAAAAAAATTAAAACAAAACCAACCAAACAAGAAGGTTCAAACAGACAAACCAAAATGATAATAACAACAAAACAGGGAGAAAGAAATCAGATATCAGAATTATTTAGCAAGCAAGCCATATCCTCAGTAAAATAAGTATTGACAATTATAGATATCTAATTTTCTTGGGGGGGGTCATTTAATTTTTTGTACCTCAGCAGCAATGGATTATGAATAGATGTTAGTAAATCTTGTAGCTCAAAATAAAGCATCCAATTAATTGATAAGTATGTCCTGTCTAGATTGATTTAATCATTTAATGACAGATACCTATAAAAAGCATATGTACAACACACATACACATACATATATAATTATTTGTCAACCATACTTTAATAGTATGTATGTATTTATTCTGCTACATGATAATTACATGTGTAAGTCGTAAGTGAAAATTACAAACAGGTTCACAATAATGTAAACAGTATTATTAAAGATCTTAGCAAAATAAATTGTATGTGAATGTGTGTGTCTGTGTGCGCGTGTGCATACACACATCTGTGCCTGTGAAATGAAAAATACTTAGCCACTCAAAGATATATTGTTAGGCATAGAGCCTTTGGCAGCACGAGTTTAATTTGGAAGAAATTCTTTATCGGGGTTGTTCTTGAGGAAAATGCTTGTTTTGTTTTCTTGTGTTCTTAGATTTTGGAAGTCAAGAACAATGGCTCCATTGCGCCCCCTTGCGTTAGTTAGGTCTTTGTTTCACAACCCTGAAAGCCCAAATTCTATCTTCATTTCATTTTGAAGGACTGAGTCTATTATATTATATTATATTACATTATTATACTATATAACATATTATATTATATTGAGTTCAAAAGAGACAAGTGGAAAATTCCAAGGGAACACAAATCTATGATCTATGGACTTCCACCATCAATCCAAGCTCAGCCCACTTAGAGAGCTCCACACTCTTTGAGGGTACTGGGCAATCACTTCTAACTGATCTCATACGGTGCAATGCCCGTTCACTGCTTTTCTGAATTCATGAATCACAGTAGCTCATCCCCTGAGAGTAAGAAAATGCGGTCTAATCAGAGAAGAATAAATAAAAAGAAAAATGAAAGAAAAAGGAAATAACACTCTAGTCAGACCCTTGCAATGCAATATCATGACATCTTTTTTTATATAAAAGAGATCATTTTATTAGGCATACCTTCCAATTTCCTGCGGGCTTGAGCTTGTTTACATTTTTAGGCGATTCAACTCTATTCTTGGGAAATTTTGTACATTTATATAATGGGTTTGTTCGTCTTCATCTACCATTACTGGGGTCCAACTTTCCTGGTACTCCTGACTCCACTTTCTTCCTAGTTTCTGTCTGAACAGTTTTCCTTGTAGATATCAAGCCAGGCTACAAATGTCCAAACTGTGCAAAACATGTTCATTTTCATTCTGTTGTGATATCCGTATTATAGACCATTTTGTTACTTTGGATTTGTTGTGCCCAGCAGTGACATTATCCTTCTGATGATTTCATTTCCTTCTGTTCTCACGGCCACAGATGGACTACAATACAATACAGTCAGCCCCTGGCATCTCATCGAACACACTACAAAAGTTTAAATGTGACTTAGTCGTTTATAACTCAAAACGCTTTCCCCAAGAGAAAGTACTTAAGAAATGATCATAAGTTTCCAAGGGTACCCCCAAATCAGTTTAATCCATATGGAACAGAAAATTTGACCAGGAGTACCACTTCGATCACATTGGATCATCATTTATTAAATTATTTGTTTGCCAGAATGAATATTTACTATTAGCACAGCCAGAAACAGACCTCCTGTCCTTCAGCACAGTCTAAAGTGTACCCAACTATGAGTGGAGGGGCTGGCTGCAAGTGACTGAGTGAGCAGGCCCACACTTTTTGGAGTTAGGCCAGCATTAGAGAAAGAAAGGAGACTCTTACAGTCTCTTCCATAATCACTAGCCACATCCTCATCCCTGTGCAGATCCTACAGCATTAGATGCACTGTTGTTTAGGAGCACAGAAGCTGGAAGATGTTACGGCATGCATCATGCTTCAATGACTCTCTAGCTATGTGGCCACAGTAGACTACGGTGTCATGAGAAAGCATGTCTTCCCTTTCTCCCTCCCCTCACCACCAGACAGACATTTATTAGTCCCAGGGATAGTTCAGCTATTCGGCCCCGTTCTAGGGATGTAGAGGATATCAAAATGATTAAGAAATAGTCCCTGCCCATGGGTCATAATTATGTTGATAGGTTAATATTAACTATAGCAAAAAGGAGGTGACATAAGGTAGCTTCAAGAGGGCTAAAATATATCTAGAGGCAGAAAATGAACACAATCAGAAATTAAATCAGAATGAAGACCATATTTCATATGCCAACATTAAACTAGAAGCAAGAGGCAAATTGTATATATATCATTCCCTGACTACAGAACTCCTGTTTTCCCATATAATCTCCCCTCACCTCTCTCCTAATACAGTTGCAATAAGGAAGGAAATTGGAATGTGTTCTGCTGTGAAAAACTTATACACCGAGGACAGGCACAGACTTTCAATTAAGTCCTGCTAGCTTGTCCAAAGCTCTCTAAAAGGTGAACACAACAAATGCTGGAGGCATGTGAGCCTAAGGTATAGGGAGAGGTCAGACAAGAGATATCTGGTGATATCTGGACCATGGCAGCAGAAGACAGAGAGGAACAGTTTTAGCTGGGTGAGGGTCAGTGGCTCTCCCTGAAGTCAGGTGTCATGGCAGCTGGAGGAAAAAGGGGCACTTTTCCAGGGCCTTCGCCTGTGTCTCCCTTGATTCTCAGAATGCTGCTATCTGGGTTATGATGTCCAGGCAACAGAGATTAGATAACAGGTTGGAGCATGGAGTCTGTTACTATGTGGTCCTCAGGCGGGATGAAAGTGTCCTTTGTGCACATGAATTTCTGAGTAGAATTTTATTACTTCCCTCTTAGATAGATGTGAATGAGATGGCCAGGGTTATGCGCCTTGTGATGAAACCCACAAACAAGATGGAATGCCTTTTTAAAAAAAAATCAAAAAGATGTATTTATTTTTATTTTTGTGTCTAAATGTTTGACCTGCATGTATCTAAGTCTACATCATACATGCCTGGTGCCCGTGGAGGTCAGAAGAGGATGCTAGATCCCATAGAACTGGAATTGAGGACAGAAAGGCGCTATGTAGGTGATGGGACTTGAACCCAAGTCCTCTGCAAGAGCAGCTAGTGCTCTCCACTGTGGAGAAACTCTTCAGCCCCTAAACTCCCAGTATTTTTCAGAAAATGGAAAAACAGTTTTAAAGGCTCACTATGAATGTCATTATGCCTTCCAAAAGCATCCATTGTGGGAGTGGGGGAGAGGAAGGAAACTAAATAAACTATTTGAGAATATGATAGAGGTCTATTTGGTTTGGATGCGACGCATCTCCAGAGACTCATGTGTTCAGTGTTTGGTCCTGGACTAGAGGTGTGCTTGGGCGTGTGGGGCAGTGTGGTGGGCTCTCCATACATTAGGAGGTGATTGGGGCTTAATGGAGGAAGCAGATCCCCAGGGGGAGCCCTTGGAAGGTTATTTCTGGTCCCTGCTTATTTTCTTCTCAGCCTCCTGTCAGCCATAACTGAGAAACTCCTCTTTCCTAGCCTCTGTTGCCACGATGCTATTCTACCCAAACACTTGGCCAAGAGACCACCCACAGAGTCCTCCGAAACAGTGAGCAGAGACTTATCCTTCCTCCTTTATTTCTGTCAGGCATCTGTGCCATTGATAAAAAACAACTAGCGCAAGCCGTTAAGAGCCAAAAACAAAAGATAGTATTAATAATGATACTTATAAAAATAGGTAAGTTGAAAGATAAAAATAGAGGCTATTCCCTTGGAAGAATAATTTTAAAAAACTCAAGAGATGGAAGGTGAGATGGTACCCCACCACATGCAAGAACTGGGCATCAGCAGGACCTTCAAGGGTAGCAGCTCAAGGAATGCAAAGCAAGGAATGCAAAGTGATTCTTAGAGAGAATTTGTTGATCACCAAAAATCATATTTAGAAAAAAAGCTATGAAAATTTGTCCCATTGCCATTCTTCTCAGGAAGCCACCAGATTCCACATTTGAGGGGATCACATATGACCCTGCATTATCAGATATTTATATTACATTCATAACAATAGCAAAATTACAGTTAGGAAGAGGTAATGAAATAATTTTATGGTTGGGGGTCACCACAACTTGAGAAAGTGTATCAAAGGGCTGCACCATTTGAAGGTGGGAACCACTGCTCTAGAGAATGTATTCTACCAAACAAGGGGGATAATTCATGTAAGAGAAATTGTAAGAGCCCCAGGAATTTGGTTTGGTCTACTTTTTTTTTCTTGTTTGTTTGGGTGGCTGTTAAAGGGGGAGGGAAGGATATGGGGGGACCGGGAGGTGAGCAGAATCGCGGTACATGGTGTGAAATTCTCAAAGATTCAATAACGAAATGATGTTAAATATAAAAAAAGAACCCCAGGAAATGAATCTGACTCAGGGGAGATGAGAGAGGAAGAGCCCCCAGAATGCTAGTGATGGAAGCTTCCAGAACAAACATTGTAAAATTAAGCAAGAGAGCAAAGGTTCAAAGGAATATTTCTAAAGAAAGAGGGGAAATTATTCACCTGATGATTTGACAGCATTGGGAAGGCATAAGATTACAGTTATCCTATGCTCACTTGTAAATGGTACTTACTGATTATAAACACGTAGCAATATAATATTGCTATGAGTAAAACCTGTTATTATACACATCAGAAGTAAGGAGGAAACACCCATGTGTGTGAGTGTGCGTGTGTATGTGCTTGTGGGTGAGTGTGCTTGTGTGTGTGTGTGTGTGTGTGTGTGAAGAAGCTAAGACCTGGTAAGTAGGATGTCATAAATGTCTATAATTAGCAAATACCATTGAATCCAATCAAGCGTGTCCCTGGCGTAAATGCCTGAGGGAGTTGAAAGTGGTTGTCCCTAATGCACAGGAAGTCACACGCAAGGTGGCATGAGGAGAGTGCATACATGTTTAAGTTTGGTTTATCACACTATAGTTTTTTGAAAGACTCCACTTACACTGCTTTGTTAAATCTAAAAATGGAATGAGAAAACAATGCTAGCAAAATGGAAACTGCTAATGTTTCGAAATGAAGACAACAAAATTACAACAGTTCCATGAATACTAACTAAATAAAGGCACACAGGAACACAAAAATGGTTGGTTTAAAATAAGCAACATTTAAGGGGGACAGTTTGGTGTCATGCAGAGTTGCCATTCTGAAGCCATGGCTGTTAAGAGCCACTGTGAGCCATAGTGTCTCACAATGCACTTGGATTATTGAATGATTGCAAAAGAATCAGGGCATGTTTACATTTTACTTAATAATTTATAGTCTAGGAATTTAAAACATTTGAACAAAATATTCTTTGTTTCCATGTCAATTTTGATTTAAGTAGGAAAAAATCTAAAATTCTCCAGCAAACATGGATTAATCTTATAATACAAGAAAGTAATTAAAATGATTAAAATGCATGAAATATAGCTATTTTATTCTTTTTATTTTCTTGTGTTTGGCTGAGACTGTTCATTTTAAGTCGAGCCTCTAGAATGTGAGTTTCTATGTGTAGCACTGTCTGCTCACAGTAGCTAAGACTTTCCCCCCTTCTTTTAGTTTCTGCAGTGCTGAAGACTGAACTCAGGGCTTAGTGTGTGCTGGCTAAGTGCTCCGCCACTAGGCTATACCTCCAGCCCATACCATTGATTGCTGAGATTAGAAAATGTGGGGGTTGATCTTGGTTGTCAACTCAACTAGAACAGGAATCAACTAAAATGCAAGCGATGGATTTTCTTGACCAGATTGATGGAGGTGGGTCTTGTATCTTATCTGTTGCTTTCATTGGTTAACTAATAAAGAAAACTGCTTGGCCTGATAGGACAGAAAATTAGGTAGGCAGAAAAAAACAAAACAGAATGCTGGGAGAAAGAAGCCGAGTCAGACAGTTGCCATGATTCTCCCACCCAACACAGACGCAGGTTAAGATCTTCCCTGGTAAGCCACCTCGTGGGCTACACAGATTATTAGAAATGGGTTAGATCAATATGTAAGAGCTAGCCAATAAGAGGCTGGAACTAATGGTCCAGGCAGTGTTTAAAAGAATACAGTTTCCGTGTAATTCTTTCAGATAAAGCTAGCTGGGTGGCGGGACGCAGCCCGCCATGTGGGCGGCCGGGTGCCAGGAACGTAGCCCACTGCTCCTATCACAACACCAGATTGTTTGAAACAGGAAGAGCCACTGCGAAATGCCATGGTGCCTTGTGGTGGCAGCCCAGATAAAAGAACACGGAGGAAGAGAGTTTTGCTTCTTGTCTGTTTGCCTTCACTCTTGCTGGCAAGCTCATCTATCCTGCTGCTGCTGCATTCTTTTGTTCATAATTAGAGACAACTTCTTCAGCCTTCCAGTGTGGACTGTGGGCAACCAACTCTCCAGGAATTATCCAGACCATCAGTGCCTGACTGGGACCACTGAGACATCCAGCCTCATGGCTGGAGCATCCGCCAGGTTCTCAGCCTCTCTAGTCTAAGGCACCTATTGTCAGAATACCCAGACCTTATCGTGTAAGCCATTCTAATAAACCCCTTTTAATACATATATTCATTCTGTCCTTTCCGTTAGAGGACCCCTGACTAAGACAAAAGGAGGCATAGAAAGGTTGACAGTCAACAGCTACTATAGGCAAGGTTGAGCCTAAACCCTCTGGTTGTTAGCTGAAAACAGAACATCACTAAACAATGAGGAGAAAGTGCTGCTGTCTGTGTTTAAACAGCCCTTGCTGCGGCTTCTGACAGAACCCTGATGCTTCAGTCACCACAGCCCAGTCTGACAGGAAGCTCAGTTCCCTAAAAGTGAAGCAAAAATATACTTTCCCATCTGGACAACAATTCTCATGAGAGCTTTGGGGTTTATTTTGGATCAGGAAGAAAATAAGAAGATGTAAAAATCTTGGGAAATTTTTAGGAGGCCGAGAAACTTCTAAAGCTAGAATTTTCAAATAATTAATCACCATAGAAACTAGTGGGTTTTAAAAAAACACACACGTGTGAGACTAAAGCACTATGCGAGAAACTCCCGAACTGTCTCCATCAGTCTCTAGTGTCCTGCATCCGCGTGTCTAGATAGACATTAACCTCAGATGTTAAGGTTTGTCACTGATAAGAGGACCATCCACGTTGTGTTTGAATGTGTAGGCAATGTACAGAAGAGAGCTACAAGTCACCTATAATCCCGTCCTCTACAGAAGAACCGTGGGCACAGTGAAGGTGGAACAACTCAGCCTTTCTCTATCCATGTACAGATTAAAAGATTAGTTTCTGTCAGAGTCATAGATACCCATTTGATTTTCATTTTTGTTACTGTCACAGAGTTTGCCTGTTGCTGATTTTCAAAAATGCATGATGTTAATTTTATCTAAAAGATTTGAGGATGGCTCTGCGTTGTCTGAACCTCATGTCTCTCTATAAAAAATAGTCTAGATGGCTTTACAAAAGAGTTGAGTGAGGAATACTTAAAACTTCAAAAATCACGCATACTTCAGATCTCTAACCTTGAGAAAAATGTATTCAGTCCCATAAAAACTAGGTGTGCAATATAACCAGGTATTGTTGAGATATACATTACTTGATAAATATGATTGGCTCCATACAAACAAGAGAACAGTACCGTTATTTTCATAGTGTTCACAACCACCCGCCAATGGTCATTCTGGATCTCTCTCCACCGTTTTTAGATGCCCCTCTTTAGGAAGGGACTTGCTTGCATGTTCTCTACCCCCAAAATCGTATAATTCCAACTATCCAGTGCCTGTCTACAGTGTGTCCATTCCTCTGGGATCAGGGTCAGGCTTCCAAGGAACTGTCCACTGAGAGGAAACTTAGCATTCCAAGGTTTCTGAAGGTGTCCCTGTGATCAACACCCCTCAAAGGGAGGAGCTGGGTGATGGGGGGCAGGATTTGTTGAGGGAGACGCCACGCTGTGACTGTGTCTCCGTGGAATGCCGAGCCACATTTCAGGGAATTTTCAAGGTGGCACGATCCACAAGGTGGGTTGTCACCAGCTGAGGCAGTGGCATGGATCTTTAATATTCCTATTTCATCATCCGAGGCAGCTGCCTGGAGGTGGTGCTCGTCTTGTGCTCACGGCTCTTCAGCAGAAGCCATGAACCACAGGACTTAATGACTTGCAGGCCTGGAGGCAGCAGCTCTATTGCCACCAAACTGGTAAGTTCGCCATTTCTGAGGGGATTGGTGGGCAGGATATCACCGTGTCTTCCTCCTCTTTCCTTGGATTGAAATCTGGGACACATTTCAATTTTCCCTTCCCTCCTGTACTGTTTTAAAACTCAGCTGCCCCCTCAGTCTACAGTTGGTTGCCCCCATGTTTGGGGATGATGATGAGGCCGTGTACCATAGTGTGGACGTGAGGCAGAGCAAGGTGCTTGCTTCATAGCAGCTGGGGAAGAGAGAAAGAGGAACAGATGGAGGTCCCAGTGTCCCCTCCAAAGCCATATCTCTAGTGACTAGACTTCATGTCCTCGGCCCCAACTCCTGAGGATCCTATTACTTCCCAGCAGTCATTCACCTTAGCAATTTAAGTTTAAGCTATGTTCTTTAGAGGACACATCAAAGCACAGCTCTCGCCCCAGTTCTTGTCCGTAGACCCAAACCCTCCAACTAGGCCATAGCTAAATCCTTCCTTTTCTTACACTCCACAGTTTTCTCATTCCCCTGGCCTCCCTTCTCTCTGTCTCACAGAAAAGATGGTGGTTGGAAGTCTCCACTACAGCCAGGTCTGGTCTGGATAAATCACCTTAGCGCATGCCCATTTTGTCTCCTTTTATTTCCCCATTGGGTTTAGTGAAAGCTGCGTTGTGTTCTCTCTGGGTGTTTATGTCGACCAGTTTCCTGGCTGTGGCCAAGAGCAGCCTTCACTGTGCCACTCTCTGAATCCACCCACGTGACTCATTCCATTTTCCCCAAAGAGACAAATCTGTCATTTTCAGAAGATGAGTAACGCCATGTGTCTCCATTACATGCTCTCCAAATTGCTGGGTCTGTGGGGTCCTTGGCCGACTCTTTTCCATGTCTGAATTAGGAAGTAAAGGAGCACACACTCATGTCTCTAATGATTCTAACTCAGCCATAAAGGACAATTTCTTGACAGAAGCAGTTTGATTTTAGAATTGGTGAAGGGTTTCTATTCTATTTCTCCACATTTGCAATTTGCTCCATCTCCATAAAGGCTCGGTTTAGCCAGTGCGCCTTTTCTTGTAGCTTCTCCCTGATGAGCAGAGTCACGCAGCCATCTGCGTTATTCTTCTGTGTTATTTCCCAGAAAGCCTTGCATCTTAACAAAACCCACAGCTCAGTGTTTCACAACGGGGAAGCAAAAGGTAGAGGTCCCCAGCAGCTGATCCGCTTGGTCAGGGAAGATGCGGACAGTAAGTCTCATGGTGGTCACGTGCTGGGGAGATGAGAAAATGAGCTCGCAGCGGCCAAAGGACGCAGGGTAAAGGTGTCTGTGCTCACAGGACCTGCCAAGTCACATGGCTGCCATGTGTGTTTGTCATCCCTGTCCCCAGGACTCTATCCCTGTCACCACGCTCAGAGGAAAAGCTTCTCCGTGTCACCCTAGTTTGAAGATCCTGTCGGAGGGAACAACACAAAGGTGACAGACACTTGTGGCCCGGGCTCAGAGGAGCTCCCAGGGTGCTTAAACTTCCTCACCTCTTCCTCAACCCCTTGGAAAAATGCCTTCCTCTGAAGGCTTTCTTTTAAGATATAAATCTCTAATCCATTTCAAATTTATTTTTAATAACTTTGAATAAATTCTTAATTTCCAATTAAGAAATTAAATTAGAAATTCTCATTAAACTTTAAACCTTTGATATCTTAAGATACAGGAGCTGCTTGGCCGCTTTGCTTCAGTGCGTGTTCATTGCAGGGATCTGCATGTATGTGAAATTACTGCTTTAGCTACGCTTTACTGGAAGTGGTTCCCAAATACAAGAGGACTGCAGTTGTGAGGGATACTCAGGCTGGAGCTAGGGATGGCTGGGGACCACCTGGTGTTACTGGGTGGGTAGCTGAGAGAGCCCAGATCAAGGCTGGATGTCCAGAGCACTGTGTGGAGACTTGGTGGGGCCAGAGAAGACGGGTGTTGGGGAATCTCAGGTTAATTCTTCTGCAAAGGGACAGGTAAACGTGTTGGCTAGCTCATCATTCCGATTCAGTCATCCATAATGCACGTATGCATCATAACATTATACCACAGCCCCACACAGACACACGCAATTTAGTTGCCTAAAAAATCAAAATCTATCTTTCCTAAGCACAAGGGCCTGCCCGGGTCAGGGAAGAAAGAATTGCATGGAGCTGCCTTCCTCCTTCAAGGCAATCTTCTTCTTGGAATGATGTCAAAGGCTTGTGTGTGTGTGTGGGGGGGGAGTTGTCCAGGTAGAGGGGGCAAACTATTTTCAAAATGCTGTAGCCTATTATCTCAAAACTCACCTCCTAAGGTAATGGGTCATTAAAAGACAAAAGAGCGTATCAAAAGAGTAGACTAGATAAGTGGGAGCCATTCTTTCAGCAAGTGAAAATTGCGTTGAGTGAAAAGGTGAATTCAGTAATGAGGTGACATCAACTTAGAATCCTCGTCTTTCCTGCGCTGCCATTGTGCTTACAAGGAGATGCATGTCTACTAGTTCCCCTTTACCTGCAATTCCCACCCCCAGAACTTATAAATTATTTATTTTTATTTAGGCTTGTCGTCTCCTGGAATTTTATCTTGACATGCTTGCCAGGGATCTGTTACTTTTTCATTTGAAAGATGTGCGGCGTGTCATGCACACCAGAGACACCAGCTCACTCTAAATCCCAAGCTGCTTTTAAAAGCTCAAATCTTCCTCTTCCTTCCAGCCCAATCTTGCTTCTCCCACCTCGGCGCTACGTCTGGGCGATTTGTGAATTGTAAACAACAATCATTTTTTAATGTTCTTAGGAAAACGCGTTGGCTGCATTTCAAGCCTTTTATGTATTCTTCTCATGATGTTATCTGTAATTAAGCTTCGGGTGATTAACATTTCCCTCAAAATCAGTATCTCTATATCTGTCCCCCTTGTTTGTTATAGAACATTAAATTAAATTCAGCACCGGCTTCCGCTGTGCCCTTGTCCTGATCATGAAGGTCAACCGAGGTTTTCATTTTTTTTCCACATGTAAATAATAAGATGATTATGGGCCAGGGAGGAACATTTGATTTAGCAAGCCCAGAGTCTAGGCTAGGAAAGAGACAGTTCACCTGCAGTTTCCAGCTCCTTTTCCCTTGCCCATCTTTCTTGGCCACGCGCTGGACTCAGGCAGCAGCCTGGACTAAAGGCAAAGAGCTGGTTCAGCCACACTCTTAGGGCAGTTAGACACTTGCAGGAGCAGCTTGGCCCTGGAGCTGCTGTTTGGGTTGGAAAAGAGGCATTTTGCTGCTCAGGGGCAGCGACAATATTCGGGGAAATAGCTCATACAAACCATTTTGCCACTATTTTGTTATAACAGCTATTAGGAAAATAGGAGCCATGCTTTAAAATCTAGATGGCACACATCACTGCAGGAATTCTGACTCTCACTGAATCCGTTTTTCCTTTCTATTCTTACGGCTGGGAGTGTGCAACTATGTGAGACCTGTCTCATTCACACGGGAGAGGAAAAGAAACCCAAAGTCCTTGACACTGGAGCTGCAGGACAAGGCTTTTTTGTTGATTTTCCTTGAAGAATGATGAGCCATGGTTGGAGTAGCAAAGAAGACAATAGGAAACAGGGCTCATGTTCAACTTCTGCTTAAAAATCACCTAGAGGCTCGATCACCACATTTAACAGTGTGACCGCGGCTGACTGTGCTGCTGGGCATGGGTGGCCAAACTCAGCATTCGACAGGGCAAGTCATTTTTTCTTTTTCTTTTTTTTGGTTTTTCGAGACAGGGTTTCTCTGTGGTTTTGGAGCCTGTCCTGGAACTAGCTCTTGTAGACCAGGCTGGTCTCGAACTCACAGAGATCCGCCTGCCTTTGCCTCTGCCTCCCGAGTGCTGGGATTAAAGGCGTGCGCCACCACTGCCCGGCCCTCATTTTTTCTTTTAATCAAAGGGAAGTCCATTATGAAAATTCAACACACATCTTCAAAAAGGAAATGAGTCTCTTTCAACGAGCATTAGGATATAATTATTAAAAGGCAACAAATAAGCTTAGCAGGATAGGAAATGAATTAGAGTCCGTCTAATCACACAAGGAATATAATGGACTCATATTTACCCAGGAAGAAGCTTAAAGCCTGGTGGTACTGGGGGAGCAAGCACTAAGTGCCTTATTAGTTTTATAAATAGTCAACAATGCAGAACCAATCTTGCAAAGAGGGTCAAGACCACTTCCCATTTCTCTGGACAAAGATAAACAGGGAGGCATCTTTAGAGATTGCTATTTCCCGAGAAACTGCAAAGCCAGCAACCTGCTTATCCCAATGCTCTTTCGAAGCTCAGATCACACACACACACACACACACACACACACACACACACACACACCCTGGAAAGCAGTGCAATCTTATCTGGATAACATATGTAGTGCATCTACATCCACATCTTGAATGTTGTGTCCTCCTAGGACTTGCATGTTGAGACCTAGTCCTCCAGGTGGTGGTATTAGGATGTGGGACCATTGAGAGACACAGGATGCATCCATGTGGATTAGCATCCTACGAGGCTCTAAAGGGCTTATTTGTGTCTTCCACAGGGTGAGGTTAAAAGGGGGAAGACACAAATTACAAAGACACAATTTACAAAGCAGAGAGTGTTCTCAAGATACTAAACCTGTCTGCCCTGATAGTGGATTTCCAAGCTTCCACACCTGTGATAAATAAATATCTGTCACCTGTAAGCCACCCAGTGTCCAGTAGGTATGCAATAGTATTCCAAATAGACTAAGGGATGGAGCTTTTACTTGGGCAAGACTTGTCCTCAGATGATAAATCAGGTGTACCTACAATGACCAGCAGACTACCCTTTTCTGAAATGGCAAAAGCTCTCTGGGCAAGGACTAATATTTGGACAAGGAGGAGATGCAGAAGGGCAGCTTCTTGGCAGGTACAGTGGCTCCTGGGAACAGCAGATGCCTGTCACTTGGACTTAACAGACCCACAAGTCACACCTAATATCATCTGTCAATCACCACAGCTATGGCAATTTTCACACTGTTGCTTTTACATGAAATGGCTGGGTTGCACAAAAAATATTTTATTTAAAAAAAAATTCTGGGCTGGAGAGATGACTCTGGGGTTAAGAGCACTGGCTGCTCTTCCAGGGGTCCTGGGTTCAATTCCCAGCACCCACATGGCAGTTCACAACTGTCTGTGACTGTAGCTCCAGGGGACCTGACACTTTCACACAGATAAACACGCAGGTAAAACATCAAAGCATCAAAGCATGTAAGAATTAATAAATCTTTCAAAAAATTCCCTTGCAGAAGACTAGTTCATTTCTCACCAACCATAGTGGGAGTCTCACTATTACGTGTAGTTCCAGGTCCAGGGCCCTCTGTTGGTCTCCATGGGTACCTGCATACATGTTTATACACACACATATATGTCAATACATAAATAAATATAAAATCGATATTTAAAGCTACACTGGAACTCCCACCCCTAGTTGTGGAGCTCTTGGCAATTGTTTGCTGCGGGGAGAGGGAGAGTCGTTTTCTCTAGGCCTCTGGGAAGTCAACCAAGCTCCAGGAAGATTGTGTCCCAAGAATACTTGGACAGCACTCATTGGTCTCGGTGGGATTAACAACAAAGGGCACAAAGTTAGGTGCATGGTGAATGGGTGTGTGTGTGGAGCCGGGAAGAGTTGAAAAAGGAGCTGAATATAACCAAAACACACGGCATGAAATTCTCAAAGAATTAATAAAAATTATTTAAAATTAAAAATTATATAAAAATTCATTTTCCTCAAAACCAGTGAAAAAGTGTGAAGTTTATCTTAGGGGCTCATTTTAGCCTTAAATTCAGAGGCTACCATTACATGGGATTTTTTTCTGACTACATATTTCATACTCAGGTGAAACAGCCTGAAAACAGCATGGGTTCGAGTATTGGATATTTTTATTTTTCTTTCTCAAAAGTCTTTCCACTTCTGAAATGTCTTCCCAAGGCACCTGAGTATGTCAGCACCAGCAACCTCCTTGTCAACAAGACACACAGAAAGTCCTGTGTTTCATAGTGAAGGCAGCCAGGTCTACCAATTGACAAGGGGCTGGATGTTGACTTTCCAAATGTTTGCTTTCATCATGTTATATGTTGGCCACATGACTGAACAAATATTTATTTTGTCAAATAAATATTTTAATTCAAAAAATTGTAGGAGCACTCATCTCAAGGAATTTTGGAGGACAGAAATCCCACTTTAAGGTAGGTAGGTTCTGTTGCTGTTTGTCCTTTATGTTGCTAAAGAAGTCCTTAACTGGAGTACTGCTAGGAGAGTTAAGACAGGTGGAAACAGTACAATGGTTAACGCTATTTGGATTGTACATGCGTGAAATTAAGAAGTTCTGTATGCTGTGGTTTATAGTCCTTCCAAAATTTAGAGATTGAAACTAAATGGCTAATGGAAGGACAGTAAGAAAGGGCGCCTTTTAAGAAGAAGATGGCCAGGCTCTGATGTTCTTGTTGCATGTATGGAATAAAGTCGCCTATAAGAGAGGCATCCCTCAGCCCCTGGCTCCACTGTCCACTCTCTGCATCCTGCCATGAAAGGACACAGTATCTCTTCCTTCCAGAAGATGCAGTATCAAGGCTTTAGCAAGAAGCAGGGATCATCTCCTCACCAGATACCTGCACTAGCACCCTGGCTTTGCGCAGTCAGAGCTGCGAGAATAAATCTGTTCTGTATAAATTATACTTTGAAACTTCCCCAAAGGCTCATGTGTTAATAGTGTCACCTCAGGGTAGCAATATTAGGAGGAGGAGGCAGGCCTAGTGGGAAGTCTTCAGACCATTAGGGATATGCCCCTGAAGGAGATTGTGAGATCCTGGCCTCTCCCCACGCTACCCTGCTTCTTAGCTGTGAGTTAAGCAATTAGCGTCACTGTATGCTTGCCAGCATCACCATCTGAGCAGAAACAGGGGCCTAAAGGCAACAGGCTCTCCTGGTCATGGGCAGTCATGGCTAAAATCTTGACTCAAACATTTTCTTTAATTATAGATTCATTATTGTGAATATTTTATTTTATTATTTTAGGTAGGGTCTCACTATGTATCCCCAGCTGGCCTGGAACTTACTATGCAGGCCAGGTATAAACTTCTTAACTTCATAAACATCTTCTTAAACTCACAGAGATCCTCTTGCTTCTACCTTCCTTAAATGTTGGGACTAAAGGTGTGTGCCACCATGTCTGGTCATGGGTATAATTTAAATATGCAAAGCCAATTACTATGCGCACTTCGGATTGTTTCATTATCCCAACACAAATGAACTAACTGGATTTTCCTACTATAAACCAGTACGGGTTTGAGGCTGGGATTATCAGTTTGTTGTCAGACCATAGTTGGCTGCACAGACCCACGCCTTCTCTGACTTGCCGGGGAGGCTATGTTCTTGTGTCTGGTTGGCAATCACCTTTGGTGGGTCTTGGATGTAACACTCGTGTGCAACACATAGACTTGTGTGCTAAGATAATGAAAGTAAAGGGACTGCAGGCATAGCACAGCGGAAGGACTTCTCGCTAATATGAGCTAGTTCAGTGTGCCACCACACCCTGCAGGAGGAAAGAAGAGAGCAAAGGATTTGCTTCTGAGACGAACAAGTTCTACATTTCAATTTCTAAGACCTAGACTATTGGATTTGTGTCACTCAAATCAGATGCTAAGAAACCATGAGCTTAATTCCCCTAGGGCACATGTCTGAGTCCCTAGGTAATGAAGCTAAAGGAAACAGCACGTAGAAACGAGATGGCTGTTTCCCAAAAGCCTGGGCGAGGATCTGGGTGCTCTTCGTGGCTATACAGTCCTGTGTTTCAGATGGGTGTGTGCAGAGGTAGAGGGTGCTAAGAGGACGATTGGATTTGCTTAGGGTGTGGGACTGACAGCTATGGACCAGTGGGGAAGAATGACCTGACCAAGGTGTGGACGGACCTTGTCCTGGCAGGAAGGTATAGCCATACAGTCAGGAAGGCATTGCTCCTTGCCGGGTATAGACGGAGGTGCCTGCTCAGATCTGGGATCAGCTCTGACACACCTTCAGGGACCCGCAAGGAGGCTGAGCAGCAGACAGGAAGCAAGGAGACGGAGGGCTAGCTATCTGCCAGCAGCAATGTCCATGTTGGCGAGTACATGTGTGTACCACATGGGGATTCTGGGTACTGGACACATTGTGTGTACATGTGTGTGTGTGTGTATGCACAAGAGTGCATGCATGTGTAAATGCAGGAGACTTGTAGATCTGCAGGAGGTGTCACTTCTAGAAGATCCAAAGGTCGAGGCCTAGCCCTTCCTTGCTAATTAAATTGTGGTATAATTTTTATTCTATTGGAAGCTAGAGGGTGGCCGCTGTGGCCAGACCAGCTTTTACTGAAATACTAAATGGTTAGACTGAGCAATTAATGTTTCTAATTAAATGGTCGGGTAACACACTAAAAAGACTCACTAAAATGCCGTAAATTTGGGCAATAGAAGTATTTTTAAACTAAATAGTCAAAAAAATCCTAAATAGTCATATAACTGCTGTATATTATTTATAAGGGTCTAGATGTGTGTGTGTGTGTGTGTGTGTGTGTGTGTATGTGTTGGAGTTGGGAGGGCTTGGTGTAGATCTGGGAGGAGTTAGGGAAAAAAATGACCAAAACATACTATATAAAATCCTCAAAGAACTAATGGTAATACTGTGTTAAAAAATGTCTTTCTCAAATAAAGTGGACACGGGTATTTACATATGCATAAGTGTGTACCTATTTGCATACTCATACATACATATGTATAGCATGATTTATATTGATTAAATCCTTAATTAAACATCGCTGCAGTTTTCCATTATTAATGGTTTCTATGGAAAACCTGTAGCAGTGAACTCTGACATCCTGGGGATGGGGGTGAGGGTGTTAGAACTGTTGGCAGAACAAAGCCTCTTTGGCGATGGACGAGCAGTGTGAGATCAGCTGGTGAAGTAGGTTAGGAGAAAGCAGAACATTAAATACATTAAAGGGAGACGGAAAATATTTTACCTTTGTTAATAGTCTAAATATTCACAGGGCATTTATCACTATGAAATGCATGACTTTAAGTCTCTAATTAAATTGCTATTTTCAGGCCTTGAGCTACAATGAAAATTCTATAAAGGAGGCCGTAAACCAGTTATCAACCTATTTTAATCACAGTTTAAATTAACATGAGAAAATAGCATTCAAAGAGAGAGCAGCCCTGAAATTCCACACTGGATGGCAACTGCGGTCTAGACAAGGACTGTTTCTCTTCTTTCTTTGTACGCACTCTTGGCATTGAATACAGTTCTGCGGAGGGGGCAGTCTGTAAATCCTACCAACTGGCTTCTGTGAGCCTCTTAAAAAAATAATAAAAAGTTCCATTTAACTCAAGTTCCAGGTTAGGACATTCTACAGGCCTCCCTGGCCAGTAATAACACACTCATCAAATAATGATACCAACCATTGGAAATGTGCACAAACATAGTATAAAGCAATCAGCACTGCCAGATTTGCACAGAGGAAACCCGGCCTGCTGTCTAAAACCAGATGTAGGCACCGCTGCTCAGGCTGAGTTCAAGTATAGGGAAAGACAATGAAATCACAGGAGACACCAACTGAAGGTCAGATTAGAGAATGTTGCAGCCCCCAAATTACAGCTAACTTTGACATGCAGCAGATACTTTTCATTCCAGATTTTACCTTCTGGGGTTTAAGCTCATGTCAGACATAGCCCCAGTAAAGAAATTGAGAAGTGAATCAGGAACGATTTTTAAATTTCACAATGTTTTGACTAGTAGAACCACACTGTTCTCCCTGGGCAGTGAACCATCTCATTGCCCAGTGTATCCATGCTCTATACCTTACCCTCCTGTTAGTCATTTCTGAAAGACTGGCATGCTGTTAGGTGCTTTTGCTTATGTGACTCTCTTTTTATTGAATAATGGCCGGAAAGTGCCTGGGTAGTATGAGGCGAAAACTTCATTTTCACCTTGACTGGATTTGGAATCACTTAAGGAGCTAAACCCATTGGCATGTCGGTGAGGATGTTTCCAGAGAGATTTAATGGAGGAAGGAAAATCAACCTGAATGTGGGCTGGACAATTTCGTAGGGTGGGGTTCTAGGCTGAAAGGAGGAAAAAAAGAAGAAGACAAAGACCCAGCATTAGCCTCTCTCTGCTTCCTGACTGTTGTAGACACATTGCTGTTAGTGGTCTTGTGTTCTTGTCACCCACCAGTAGAACCACTGTAACCTTCATGTCCTCCCCACTATGACAGAGAAGGACAGGAAAATCATTCTCCCTCAAGGTGATTCTTGTTTGGTATTTTCTTAGTGATGAGTAAAGTGACTAGTACAAGATGCTGGTGACTGGCATGTGTCAGAGGGGAGATACACAGGGCTTTGTATGAGCAGGAGAAAGTACACACACACACACACACACACACACACACACACACACACATGCTGCTGGTGACTGGGATGTGTCAGAGGGGAGATACACAGGGCTTTGTATGAGGAGGAGAAACACACACACACACA
>JABTXL010012406.1:1382146-1424479 GCA_025134845.1 Neodon shergylaensis
GAGATACACAGGGCTTTGTATGAGGAGGAGAAACACACACACACACACACATGATCTGGTGATTGGGATGTGTCAGAGGGGAGATACACAGGGCTTTGTGTATAGAGGAGAAAGTACATACATACACACACACACAGAACATTCACACAGTGCCTTACAGTATAATTTTCTATCCTTACTGATTTCTCTCACTGCATTTCATTAATGAAGTCTGCTTTATTATAGGTCTGTATGCAGAGAGAACAGCAGTAGGGCTTGCCAGTTTCTACAGTTTGGGCATCCAGTGTGTGTGTGTGTGTGGGGGGGGGGGCTCTAGACCATCTTCCTCATGGGCGAGAGACCTCCACTGTATTTTCCAGAGTGTCTGTATTGCTGCCCTGGAACACACAGAGATGTTAATGGGGATCACTGGCACAGACTGCTTGAGAAAGACACGAACACGGACTTTTAAATGAGGGCATTGGAAATACTTATTAAACAATTGTTTTTAAGTATCTGGTGTGCTATCCTTATTGATTTAATTATTGAGGTTCAAATGTTGAACAGAAAAGAGCCTGTGATCTTCAGGAGATTAAAAAGGCCTGAGGAAAAGGAGGACTGCAAACTTTGAAGAGAATTACATACAAATTAAGGAGTGGTTATCATAGTCAGGAATATATACTTAGCTCTGGACAAGGCGTGCATACATGTGCACACACAAACTTTATCCTGGTTGTAGATGCACACAAATGTGTGCATACACTCGTTAACCTGGTTGTAGATGCACACACACAAGCGCGCGCACACACACAACTTAGCCTGATTGTAGTTGAAAGTGCCAGATTCCATTCAGACACAGAAGCTAGAGGTCCTATTCTCTTGTTATTTTAAGCTTTTTTTTTTAAATCTTGCTCTACTGTGACCCTTCAGCACATCATCAGGGGTTGAAACGAGGGCTTTAGGCATTCTCTTCAACTGTTCTACTACTGTACAACTCCAGCCCTCTTCTTCATTTTTGAATTTTTTTATTTTGAGACACGCTCTCATTAAGATGCTTCTCTGGTCTCAGATTCATTTTGCAATCCGGACTGGCCTTGAATTTACACTGTCACTCAGGGTAGGCTGCAAATCCCTCCTGAGCTCAGGACCTCACCACTGTAGCCCAGGCTAGCTTTGAACCTGTGATACTTCTGCCTCAGCCTCACGAATGCAGAATTTACAGCCACCTTGATCTGGTAATGTCTTTTGGAGTCTCCTTTTTTTGTTTCTCTTTCCTCACTGGGTGTTGGAAATTTTGGCTTGGAAGAACATAGAGGTTTTACCTACCCAGAATTTACTGTCTACATGTTTCTGATTTTCTTTGGGGAATTTTCAAATAAGCACAAAATTGGGAGAATCGTTATGCAATGACTAATTCATTAAGCAGCGAAGTTCCATTTAGTCCTCCCGGGCTTCGGCAACGGCTGACATTTTCCCTGCCTTGCGTCATTTACTCCCGGCTCCTTTGCATAAAGTGGAGCTGCTTTGGTTTCTAATTCTCACTGACAGATACAACAGACTTTCTAGTCACAAGGCCGGCGCCCGGTGAAGAGCTGCTCTCAGAAACAGCTCCTAAGAGTGGCTACCTTCAAAAACACCTCCTACCTTTACAGCAGGAGGGGATTTCAAGCCTTCTTGGTAGAAAGTGAAACCCGGCAAATTCAGTGCTTAAAAGTGAGCCTAAGCGGGAGGTGTCCTGTTCCCACCCGAAGCCCAGGATGAGGAGCTATGCAAACAGAAGGCGGAGGACGGCTGCGGAACCAACCAGAGCTCCATCCAGTTCATCTTTCTCAACTCCCTGGAAACATCAATTAAAACAAATATTGTCCTAAAATCTACAGTTACTTTGCAAGGTTCCAAGGAGGGTCACTTTTCTGGAAGAATATTTACTCGAACCTGTGTGACTTCTGGGCTGGATGTCACTGTGTCCCCTGTGTGTCCCCCGAGTACGGAGCATATCCCACCTGCAGAGAGCACCACACGGAGCCAGGTCGTGAACCAGAAGCAAAGCAACACAGAGCTAGAAGGATGCATGAAGCAGACAGGCTTCCGCCGAGCTGCCGCAGAAACTGCCATTCACTCCCTGAGTCTGTGTTTAACTTAAATCTACTCAAATATTACCCGCAGAGAGGGACAAAGTCTCATCTGTGCTAAACACAGAGCTAGCAAAAGCACTTGGCGCCATGGTAAGTAAAGAGGAAATGGTGCCACCCCCAAGAAGGCGACTCAGGAAGCCTAAACCTACTCTGGTTTGATGTCAGTATAATAAATCATCATCAATTTATAATTTGAAATTTCACATTTACCTGCCAATCAAAATCACATCAAAATCCCATTTACATTGATGGCATTAATTGTGTTCAGGTAATCAGACCCAGTCAGAGGAAAATTGATCTGAGAGTAAGAAAATCTAAAGATGGCCCAGGGTGGACCCACACTTAAACTGTTTGAGTATTAGTTTCCTGACCGTGACAATGGGAACTTATGACCAAGCCATGTCTTTAGTAGTTTGAATCAACAGAAAACTTGTTCCACAAGCTAATTTATGTATTCTTCACTCACAGAGGAAAGTACACACAATGATGATAGCACACACCATTCTGCATCCTAAACAGTGCATGTGTTGTGGGTTAATTTGTGCTCCCCCCCATCCTCCAAGTTCATGTGTTGAAGACTTTACTCCCAGTATCTCAGAATGTAACCACTCTGGGTTGGGGGTGGGTGGAGAGTGACATCATTCAGTTGGGTAGTAATCCAATCCCAGTGGTTCCCTCATAAGAAAGGGAAAGTTAGAACAAAGAGGACAAGGCAGAGGTACACACACACACACACACACACACACACACACACACACACACACACACACAGAGTGAGGACCCAGCACGGACATGGCCCTCTGCAAGCCAAGGAGGAAGAAGAAATCAAACCTGTGGGCCCCTGGATCTTGATCTTCCATGTTCCAGAGAGGTGAGAAAATAGATTTCTGTTGTTTAAGCTACTCAGTGTGTGACAAGCAGTGACACATGGCAGCCCTATAAGTGGGTACCATGTATATATAAGTATGCACGAAAGCACAAGTATACGACCACTACAGAAATGGAGGCATCTGTCTATCTAGCCCTCACCCTCTGGAGGAATTCTTAATTGCTTCATGTTACTGGAAAACACCAAAAAAAAAAAACCACCAAAAACCAAAAATTATTTTGGAACTTAGAACATTGTTATTATGTAAAAAACTGATGTCTTATCACACAACAGCCTGAAGAAGTTGAGCCTGGAAATTATTCCAGCTTTTTTAAATTGTCTCAAGAGATAGATGTTTGTCCGCCTAGTCCATTACAGCAAGTTCACACACCTTTTAAACTGCACAAGTTTGTGCGGCAGTGATGAACTTGGCTGATTCACTGAAAAAACGGGGGTAGCTAAAGTGAATTCTACAATCAGTCACCTCTTCCTTCTATCTAGGTCAGTCTAGGCTGGATTGTTCCTCCATTCAAGATAATCCTTGAAAAACAATTCTCATGACAAAAATTTGGAAACTTTTTTTTTTAAAAATAATGCGTGATGATAGTGATAAATAAATGGGTCCTCCGGAATTGATGATGCGAACTTTTCATGGGACTCATTCATTAAGTCCTCGGGTGGGATGCTCGAAGCTGTTATAATTCAGTACCCAGTCACTTAGCATGAAACACACGCTTCTAGCAGCGCCAGATCCATTTTAAAATTGATAGCACCATCAGGTCTACAAGGTCTTGAGAAGAATTTCATTTTCTCTCTCGGCTAAAGTGATTGCGCTGTGTTCCTTGACCTTCAAAAGCTTTTTGTCACGCTTTTGTCACGTGGCTTGGACGTTCTTTCCTCCATCCATTTCATTTAAATATGTGCTGTGTGAGTAAATCCAATAAACTAAATAGCCATTTAGTTAAAACCCTCGTGGGGTCAGAGCTCCAGGGAACACTGCACGGCACTGATGGTCCTTCTTCAACTCTTCTTTCTACACTACTGATCTTCTCCGATTTGCTCTCCGCACATGCGCAGTAGTTCCCATGGTGAAAGGAACGCTCGGCCCAATAGCCAGCAGCTGAATGGACAGATAGAAGGGCACCCCACTCGTTCTTAATAATCCCAAAGTGTCCCAAGCACAGACAGGGTCCTCAGAGGTGAGTGTGGACACCCTTCTTTAGGGACTTCCTTGCCTGGGGGCATTGTTTTGTTGGTAAAGGATTCTCACCTCTCTTTTCTGATGATAAATTACCCGGTCAAAGGTGCTGCGGAACTGGGGCACCATTTTTCTTGCTATGAGTTCCTCTCTGACTGGAAAGGGCATCTGGGTTGAGGTTATGGAAGGCCAAGTAAAGCCCAAGTCCTTGTGCATGGCAGTGGTGTATCATGGGATATAAATGAGGATCGAAAAGGAAGGTGCCGTTTTTTAAAACGTGTCAAGTCAAAATGCAGCATGATGTTTCCAAGCGTTGCAGGCTTTCTGCACATAACTTCTGCTTTAAATGAACAGTTTTAGTTTGAAAATAGGATTCTAGGATGAAATAAATTCAGAAAGCAGTGGGTTTGGGTTAAACCAAGTAACAAAAGGATTTGCTATCATCATCATCATCATCATCATTATCATCATTATTTTATTGTTAGTATTTTGTGTATGTATGCATGTGTGTGTGTGTGCATGTGTGTGTGCATGCATCAGTTGCTGACTACCTGGAGTCTGCTGACTTAGCTAGCAAGGGCTGGCCAGGAAACCCTGGAATCTTCCTTCTTCCTCCTCAGTCCTGGGTTTACATGCGTGCACTGTTACATTGGACTTTTTGTGTGGGTGCTAGAGACTGAACTCAGGATCTCATGCGAGCACTCTCCCTGCTGAGCTGTCTCATCAGGCACCAGGAGACGCTTCTTAAGCCGGAGACAGAAGTTTTGTGAGACAGTCGTAGTATTCAGAACTTGTGAAATTTGTTCCTGGCCAGAACTTGTTTTGTCTGTGGGGTAACTGAGAAAAGTTGTGCTAATAGCCTTCGAGTCACAGAAGTCAGTAGCTGTTGATGGTCTTAAACTGATTGGGAAAGGCGTCTTAGATCCTCCCACGAGCTGGTGGGCTGAACTAGCAGCACAGCCCTAGGAGAGAAAGGCTGCCAGCCTGAGGGTTAGTAGCTCCTCCAAAGCTGTGTGCGTGTGGCATACATACATCACTGCCAGTTCTAACTCCATAGTTTTCCACATTAAAGATCTATCTTCCGGACCATATGCATTTATGACACTTTTATCTTAGAGAAAGATCACATAAGGAAAGCGTAAGATGACAGGGCACTATAATAGCTCAGAAAGGGAGGAGCAACGATTAAACTAACGTATTAATCTATCCAGTGTTATTGCTAAATAGTTAAAGTACCTACTGCAACATAAGAAACCTCAGGCTTTAGTAGCCAGTGAAAAATACAGAGATGAACACAGAAATACTTAATATTTACCCCAAACTATAAAAATAAGTATAGTAGACTCTGAATGGTGCTTATTTTCCATGATGCAACAGTTGGTATGTTTCCCGGTTTCCAAAACTTACGTTGTTTGAAGTTTACAAATATTTAGTGATCTGGTTGTATCCTTCTCTCTTTTTTTTTGAGACAGGGTCTCTCTGTAGCTTTGGAGCCTGTCTTGGAACGAGCTTTTGTAGACCAGGCTGGTCTTGAACTCACAGAGATCCGACTGTCTCTGCCTCCCGAGTGCTGGGATTAAAGGCGTGCGCCACCACTGCCCGGCCTGGTTGCATTCTTATATCTGATTTTTTTTGTTATTGAGGAACATTATTCTTTTAAAAACTTGAGTTCCTCCTTTTAAATTTTGTCAGGTAGACAAATTGAAAAAAAAAAACCAGATTGACCCACCCAGTAGGATATGTATTTTCTCTCTCTCTCTGGCATGAATTTGATAGGAGAATATGGGAGACGGCATTGGAAGGTTAGAGAGGAGACGAGAGTAGTAGAAATTATCAAAATGTATTGTACTCACAAAATTCTCAAAGACTAGATTAACAGTGTACAATTAAAAATTAGATTAAACTTCCAGGAAATTTCTTTTTTCTTGGTTAGTAGGCACCAGAAAAGAGAAAGTCCACTTCATTCAGAGCCACAGCCAATGACTTTCTTTATAATCAAGGTATCTGGTTTAACGTAGCCTGCAATCCCAGAGCTTCCCTACCACCGAAGAGAATGCGATATAATCACCCATTCTGTACATTTGTGCTTGTTTAATTCTTTCTTTCCAGTGAAGGCTGGCAATTAAATTCTCACCAACATGAGTGAAAAAAAGTCCTCAAAGAGTATGCCTTTATTCAATTGTAGATATAACAAACTTGTTCCCAGATAGCAGAGTGTTTCCCCTTTGTGGTCAATGTCAAAAATTACCTACAACACTGTCCTCAAAATTACCACCCTACCAAAGTCGGCAGTACCTTCTGAAATGGAGACCTAGGACAGAACTTGCTGCCATCACACTCAAGCCTGTAGGTTGGTCGAAGAAGAGAAAGGCAAAGTGGCACTCTCTGTCCACAAAAGAAGTAACCTGGTTTTCCCCTAAGAATATCCCCAAGAAACTGACTGCTTTCTTAAAAGCTCTCAGATATGTTCTCTTTCCCTTTAGAATTATACCTTTCTGCTGAACCCACTTGGCCAAATGATTCACAATCCCATGAAGAAACGAGGAAGCCCCAATCCAGTCATCAGTCATTTGGCCCAATACAGTGGTGGTGTGTTCTCAGGTGGACACAGTGTTATTGTGTGTTCTCGGGTAACATGGTGTTAGCATCTGTCCAGCCATCTTACTTGTATACCTTATCTCACTTGGGGACATCTTAGGCAGCTTTATGACTTATTTGTGTGATTTGGTACCTCAGTTCATAAAATGAATAGCATCTCTTTCTATAGGAAAAAAATTCTGGGGAACACACAACTTCAATATCTAGACCTTCATGAAGCCAGCTACGTGTTTTCCTCTTTAATTCACTACAAAAGGAGAAATCTCAGAGGACTGCGAGAAAAGGTAAAATCCTACTCTTTGTTCTCTTACTGGAGTATGACAACTTCTTGGCATTGATTTCTTCTGTTAAAACCTGCGGGCAATCCTACTGTTGAAGTAGCTGGTGTTCCTGGCCTGAAATCACTACAAGTACAATGTATTTTCATAATCCATCTCTGCCCACAAATTTCATGTACTTTTTGGATTATTTTTTAGTAGTAAATTCCAGAGATCTTTATCCAAAGAAATAAACATGCCTGGAATATCATATCCTATCCCCACTCGACCTGATTTTACTTAGCGTTTAGCCAGGTATCAACCCTTTCCAGGACTTGCTTGTCTACATTCACCTGTGCAAACACATCTTGCTCTCTGATGTCCTCCCCAAAACCATAACTGCAGATTAACAGCAAGTCTTCCTTACTAACTGAACTTCCACTTTCCTGTCCCCAAAGCGTGTGATGCCTACCCCATAAAGAAAGAAAACAGGTAATTGAATATTTCAGTTAAATTCAAATCCCACTTTGCACTGCTCTCCCAACTAAGCTAATCCAAGGATACCTGAAGGGTCATCACATCTAAAAATGTTACTGTAATAACTCAGATCAGAAACAGCAAGGTGTCTTTGTCTCTTTTCTTCTAATTAGAGGAGACTCTTAAATAAATGTTTTCTGTTTCCATTTTCACATTTGACACAGTGTTCTTGTCTTCGTCGTATAATACTTTTCTTAGAATTTGTAATTTGTATTTGGTTAAATAATAGATAATACACAATACAGTTTCTGGCCATTGTTAGTACTTTTTTAATAAAGAGAAAAGGTAATTCTTTTTGGTCTACAGTTGTGGGGGCGGTGGTTTCAGACCATAATCAGTTGACCCTGTCATTCTGGGCCTGTGACGACGCAGTGCACCAGGTATAAACATTTGACAAATCTACCCAACCACTCACCTCATGGCTAGGAAGCAAAAGAAATAAAAAAAATTATGTTCTTAACTCTGTGTACTGTATAATTGCTCAGTAATTTAAGATCACTTTTTCTTGCCCATTAAAATGTTAAAAAACAAACAAATTTAACTGAACTGTTTTCCCTGAGCTGTTTATACTAAGTTAATAATCTATGAATAATATGTAAGGGGAGTTCACACTGAAATAGAAAAACACACATTATTTTGACAGATCACCCTCAGGATCCGATAAAGCTTAACTAATTACTTATGTACAGTGAGAAGCGGTTCGTAAACACACACAGCAAGGCCTGCTAAGAGAGGCTGTATTTGGTGCCAATTCATCCCCCACATTCTAGGAATGACGAGTGAGTCTAGCATTTAATTAAAGAATCAATAGAAATTTTTAAAAACAAAAGCAAAGATACATTAAAGTAGCATCAGTCTGTTGCATAATTTTGTATAGTTTGGAGTCCATGCTAAAGCCATCTTCTCTGGGATACTTCAACTTTCAAAGAAGGATTAAGACATTGATTTGTGTAATTTAAAATAATCCCATCTGAACATTCTCTTTTACCCAGGAGAAGGTTAAGGCTCTGGCATTATGGTTTTCTTGTGTAAGGTCACAGGGGTCATCTCTCTGACCTCAGACTCACAGGTCAGGACAGCGTTTTTTCAACCTGAGGGTCATGATCCCCTTGGAAGTTGAACAACCAACCCTTTTGCAGTGGTCACCTAAGACCCTCAGAAAACACAGATATTTACATTACAATTTGTAACAGTAGCAAGATTTGCAGTTATGGAGTAACAATAAAAATAATTTTATGATTGGGGTCACTACAACATGAGGAACTGTATTAAAGGGTCACAGCATTAGGAAAATTGAGAACCACTGGGCCAGGATACATTCTACCTAACCATGCGGCAATTGCAATTAGCTTATAGCTCATAGAAGAGGTGGATTTTGATGGGGGCTGGGAAATGACCCAAGCACATTGGAGATCTTTCTTGAAAATAACACAATAAAACTCCTCTTACCCTGATTTATAGCGTTCTTGTCTACTTTAAGTTGGATGTGAGACCTATCAGCATTTGACTGATGCTGTAGACTGATATACCTGGGTTTGTCTGTGTCTCTCTGAAACACCAGGCTTTCTGACCATTTATTTTCGAAAAGTCACCTTTATTAAGAAAATTTGGAAGATCATTTTATGCGCCATCTCTCTTATTTAGAGATGGAAATTTCCCTTTAGGGAAACATATTTTCTTTGCCTTTGCTCGCACCAGCATCCTCCCTGTGTGTAGTTACTTTTAACAACTCTCAATATGCACTGGATAGGAGCTGTCTAGCACTCAGGTAGGGTGTGCGATGGTTGATGTGTAAAGTGACTGGGCAGAGCATATGCCCCGATGGTTGCTGTGCCTCTGAGTGTAGCTCTAGAGGAAGGAAATATCTGAATTATAAGACTAAGAAAAGATGATAATAGTCGCACATGTGAGGAGACCCCAAATGATCTACTGAGGGTCAGAATGGAATCAAATGGTGGAGGAAGAGCAAATTTGGTCTATGTTGAAACTGATAATTCATCTCTCCTGTCTGTAGACATCAAGACAAGACGTGAGAGACTGAAGGGAGATTATTCAACTTGATTTATAACCACGTTAAGCCGTTTATAAACCATTTATTAGTTTTGTTTTATTTGAAGCAAGGTCTCATGTAGCCTAGGCTGGCCTTGAACTTCTGAGACTCTTATTTCCTTCTCCCAAGTGCTGAGATGACAGATATCTACCACCATGCCAACCTTATAAACCTTTCTTAGGAAACTCATCTCCTATAGGCGTCAACCCCTTCTAAGAGCCCTACCTCCGCAACCTCGTCACCTTCAGATAGGCCTCGACTCTTAATGGTTCCATCCCTCTCAATATCACCACACTAAGGATGAAAATTCCAGAACATGAACTTTGGGGGGGCCACTCTCAATCTTATCCAACTTTTACAGGCCTTTGTGGGTAAGTTTGGGCAAGTACATACTCGTAGGGACTGGCATAATTCTTTCTTGAATGGGTATAGAAACAAATATTTGTTAAAATTAATCTTAATACTACCTGGCAAATATATTTAGTTTCTTACTTTGTATATTTTATGATTGTTAAGGAGAGGAAAATGTTGTCTGATTACATACTTCTTTATGGTCCTTCATGATTACCAACCAGTGACACTGAGACCTCTCCTACTTAACTTTTGTTGTTGACTTGACACAGTCCCGAATTATCTGAAGGGGTCTCAACTGGGGCTTGCCTTGATCATGCTGGCTTGTGGGAAAAGCTAGCTGAGCAAGCCCAGGGATCAAGCCAGAAAGAAACATTCCTTTATGGTTTCTGCTTTAAGTTCCTGCCCTGGCATCCCTCAACAATAGATGATAACCCATAAGAAGAAGTAAAACTCTTTTCTCCCCAAGTTGCTTTATCACAGCAACAAAAAGCAAGCGAGGACGAGGCTGCTGGCCACACTGGCCTCTTGGAAGGCCAGCTCAGCCACTTACCCAGGCCTTCTCTGTTAGGAGCAGTGAGCCCCCAGATTCCGAATTTCTTGTAAACAACTTGTCCCCTCCCTCCATCTGAGTGCCTACAGCTGCTCTGAGCACGAGACCCTCAGGAGTTCCTGATGGCAGGGGAATGGTTTCTGGCGCATTTGGCTGGGGCATGGCTATCCCTATATAAGCTGCCCCTGAACATAATAAAGGGACATTCTTGGGGCATTTTGGCATCAAGGATGACCCTTGTCTTTGTCTGTCTGTGAGTCTTTGTGTGTTTCAATCTCCAGCCCCTTGCCTGGCTCATGAACTATATGGCGGCGCATAGAGCACAGACAGGCATGGTGCGCTACACTTCTCTAGCACACACTGGTGCAAAGGACAGAATCTGAAATTAACTTTTCATATTATAATACCATTATTTCTCGTGGAGCGATGCTAAATTTCAACCACATTCTGACACAGCTTGGCATCAAAATACATTCTAGGGTTAGGGTGGTGACTCCATGGCTAAATTTCATGCCTTGTAACTATGAGGACTAGAGTCCAGGTCCCTAGATCCTGTGCAAATTTCAGGTGGGCATAGCAGGACTCCTGTTATTGTAAGGCTTAGAAGGGGATCCTGGAGCAAGCTGGCCAGTTAGACTAGCCATATTGCTGAGCTCTGGGATCAACTGAGAAACCCTGCCTCAATTTACAAGATGGAGAGTGATTGATAAAGTCTCTCAGTATCAATCTTGGGCCTCTACACCCATGCTAACACATATACATGTACCCAAGTGCCTGTGAACATGTTTACACACATGCATGCACACACTGCACACACATACATGTAAGAGATATAGATACACACATATACAAACACACAGACACGCACACACTTGCTTAGCAAAGGGTTGACAAGAGAACATATTCTCCTATTTACTCATTAAGGGATTCAATATTTTAGTTATTAGAATCATACAGGACTAGCCATTCTTTTTCTCAGAAAAGCCTTTAATTACTATCATAATTCTGGTAACTCAGTATAGACGACTGTGAAAACCTACTCTTAACCATTTTTCTAAGAAACAAGACACACTGACTTTTATGTCTTGTGCTTCAGCCTTCCTGGATGGAGTCTTCCTCATTCTTATTGAAGAGGTAGTTAAAGCAGTAATCAGCGATAATCCTCTTAAACATTTTAACAAACAAGTGGTTAAAAAAAAAGACTGCGTATATCCAAGTCCCTCTCTGAGCCCACAGGCTCAGGAATATGAATTAGACACACTGATATAAATGTTGAATCTTTAATATTTCACACCAAAAGAAGCGCCTCCAGGTAGCTTTCCGCATAAGGCTGTAATCTTGGGTAATGAATTAATCATGCTAGTCCTTAACATAGAATGTGAAGGTGGAATTCCTACTGAAGAGCTTGGATCAGATAAGAGAGCACTTCTGCTCCTGGAAGTGCTTTCAGAGTCCCCTAGAACCGACTAATCTCGACAGATTGCAGCGAAAATTAATGTAGGCCCCAAGTCCCCAGTCTCAGAACAGAGCATGATAAAAATCCCAAAGCAGACTGTCAGAAGAGCCCCCCAAGAGGAGGGTAGGTACCCTGGGACCCAGTAATATTAATTCAGTAAATAGGAATTTATTCCACTTACCTTTGTCCTGGGGCCTTTCTGATTAGCAGCGCTTTTATAGCTGCGGTGGAGAGCAATCATTTTGCAGAAATTTGGCTCCCTTAACTAAAGACGGGGTGTTCATTTGGATGTTAGTATTCCCTAGGTCATTTTTTTCCTTTATGGGTGACGTAATTAATATTGAAGTTGATTAAAAATGTAAATATCCTCAGTGGTCCTAATAAAGCAATGTTTGACTGACTGGACAGCCTGATTCCCTATCTATCACACAGTGGAGGTAGGTTCTGCTTCATATGTGATTTTGATTACAAAGAATTATTCGATAATGTACATGTTTTGATATTCATACAATCAGTAAATGCCTATAATCATTATTATTAAATAGATGTATTTAGTAGATGCAGTCACTTCTTATAAGCAATGCTTTGGAGCCTAAGATAAGTAGTGCTAACATTTGATTGCAATGCTTGTGACTGTACATGACTGAAATGGCCTAGGTGGACCAGATCTGTGGCCTAACAGTGGCTGGCTATAAAACAGGGTGGAAGTGACCTCTACTCAGTCAGTAAGGGAGAAACTTCTGAGAAGGCAGAATACTTAAAAATGTGCCTTATATCCACATTAATTTTAGAAGACCTTTGCTTCCATCTATCCATCCACCCCCCACACATTTATTCTTTTAGTAAATACATGTTGAAAAATTTTAATGGCTCAGGTGTTTGGCAAGACAGATTAGAAAAAAGGGGGGCTCAGCGTGGATTGTGTCCTTCACTGGGTGCACAGAGAGAAGAGATGGGGAGGGGGAAACAATGGGAGGATTCAAGGCATCACTGAAGGCCGGCCATGAATTCATTCACATTGTTCACAAGCAGCGTTCTGATTTTGTAAGAGTAGTTTACTTAATCGCCCCCTCTTTATGTATATGTGTATAATGTATATATATATGCTGTATATGTATATGTCCCCTTTTTATGTATATGTGTATAATGCACATATATATTTGTATATACTGCATATGTAAATGCATGCATATATGTATATTGTCTAAGTTACTGTTCTATTGCTGTGAAATGTAACCAAGGTAACTTATAAAAGAAAGCAATTAATTGGGGACTTGCCTCAGTTCCAGAGGGTGAGTTCTTGCCTATCATAGTGGGTAGCATGATGGTGAGCAGGCAGAGTAGCACAAGTTGCTGAGAGCTTACATCTGAGCCAGAAGCAGAGGCAGGGAGGCAGGGAGGCAGGGAGGCAGAGAGACTGGACCTGGTTTGAACTTTTGAAACCTCAAAGCCAACTCCCAGTGATACACCTCCTCCAACAAAGCCACATCTCTTAGTCTTTCCTAAATAGTCCACCAACTGGGAATGAAATATTCAAATCCACGAGCCAGTGAAGGTCATTTTCATTCAAACAACGACAGATATCCTACATACTTCTGAATATCAGCTTTAGTAGAAAGTATTCCCCCCTCCCTCCATCATTTAGTAGCATGGAGGTTTTTCTAACGAGACGTACTATGAGAATTTAGACAGGTAAATGAGAGACTGCTTTGATTTGAATGAGAAAGTCAAATGTCTGGAAAGGAACTATGGGGATGGAGAGATGGCTCAGTGGGTAAAAGCACCACCTACCTGCTCTTCCAAAGGTCCCGAGTTCAATTCCCAGCAACCACATAATGTTCACTACCATCTGTAATGAGATCTGGTGCCCTCTTGAGGAAGAGACCTGATCAGTCACCCTCATGAACTTAGATCACAAAACTCAGTATGAAAAAGTTCAACAGAATCACCATATATGGGCTTTCCATGCATGCTTCAGCATTGCCAGGGCATAAATTTCATTTTATTCTTCTTTTAAGGACCATGGTTTCCAAGGGATTGGAGAAGATGAGAGTTCAAAATTCATGGATGTAAATGTTATCTGTTTAAAACCCAATCAAAAGTGGTACCAAGCTCCACCCAGCAGGAAAGTGAGAAGTGGCAGACTAGAAACATCACTTCCATGCACCATAGGATGCGTAAGACAGAACTTTTGTGTAACTTTTCTCTGGGAGATATAAATGAGTACGTGTTTACCTTGATAAGGTACTGCCCATAGTGCCAAGATCGGTTTTGCTCAAGTCTAGACAGTGTGTTTATTAGAGTTACTCATAGGAGCATAGGTAACTTAAACATATTACTGAAAAATGCCCCCTACCACATTGGTGGGGACTCAGAAAAACTGCATGCCTGGATCTTTCTGTACAACTTGCACACAACACAGGTGGCCAGAGACTCTCCCTTCCCTAGCAATTGCTATTGCTCATAGAAGAGGGAGGCCTTCTGTAAAGCTTCAAAGCTTCCAGAACCTTGTAAGTTCTGTTTATACCCAGAATCTGTTAAGCCTCCCCACTTGCTTCAGGAGGATATCACCACACAACAGGGGCAGAAGCAGACCAAGGATTGCCAGCATAAGGCAATCAGCGAGGGCAGATATGGCTTAGGTGTGTTAGGTTATAAGGTTGGGGTAAGAGCTTAGAACATAGCCCAGGCTTTTCGGTATATTTAGTCCTTACTTGAGACAGCTGCTGTAGAGAGTGTGCCCATGATACTTTAGGAAGGGGGATTGGGGAGAGACGTGAGAACATGGGACATATGGGATGTCCACATTTAGGAGCAGAAAGGAAGAAAGAAAAAAAAAACATTATGGAGAATTGGAACAGGTACAAGCCAAGGAAGAGGATACATTAAAAGTTGTGAGAACGCTATTTGTTTAAAAAATAAAATGACCCGAACTTTTAATTCACAACATTTGTTCGAATGTATCCCATATGGACCAAAGACTTTGTTTTTTTTTTTTGAAAAGGAACAGAACTTTTAAAAAGTAAAAGAAGCTACAGATGAATATTTGACTGACATTTGACAGGGAAAAGAACTTTCTGGGAATAAAACAATGAATCTTAGTTAGAATTTGACAGAGAAATAACATCAATACCAAGGATAGAAACATCCTAAGGAAAGCTAATATAATAATATATATACTGCTCAGCAGGCACATAGCATGTGCAACACACACACTTAATCAATAAAAGATATATATGTTTGAATTGGTACATATAACCATGAAGACATACAAGCCACAAAATCTGCAGGATGAGCACACAGCTGGAGAACCATACTTCGGATCCAAGTGCAGTTCAGCAAGAAGGAATCTCTTGAAAAAAATTGACTTCAACTGACTGGATAAAATCCATTTACATCAGAAAAAGCAGTCTGTTTGGTTCAGTCTACCAGTATCTTAGTCTCATCCGTTTGTTCATTCATTAGAGCGTAAACAACCCTCCCAGCTTCACTATGGCACCTCCAGGCTCACATACAATGCTCATGCAATGTAAATAAGGCACATGCAGGCTGAAAATGCACGTCTCTAGGACAACATTTTTGCCAGGATTAAGCAGACAAATCCAAATGCCCATGATTCATGTCCCATTTCTACCCTATCTTCCAAGGGCTCAGCCACAAAAGCAGCTTCCCCAGGGCATAATCGTCACCTGCTCACTGCAGCAAGCTTGAAAGCATGACCACAGCTCGTTGTAGTGGCACATATCTGTAATCCCAGCACTTGGAGGCTGAGGCAGGAGGATTGCCATGAGTCTGTGGTCAGCCTGATCTGCATTGTGAGATCCTGGTTCAGAAGAACAAACCAAATCAAAAGAAACAAATAAAAGCCCTACAAAACCATCAGGGGAGGGGTTCTTATTTAGTGCTCCAGTTATAGGCTCAGCCATAATTGAGCACGTCAGTTGGATGGAACCCTCGAGGCCTACGATTCCCCAGACCGTGGAGAAGAGCCATTGGCTACCCAGGGATCTGAGGCAGCTCTATGCTAGAAAGATGACTTGATTGCAAGTTCAAAATAGAAATCTGGAGAAGTTGTGTCAGGAAGACAAGCAAGCATGAGAAACATGGGAAGTGTGCCTTGGGTTTAACCCCTGAGTCAGAGAAGAACCCTCAGAAATTCTTGCTCTTCATGCTTAGAAGGACATGTTCTCTCAGGGTAGAACTTCACCACTCTAAAGGTGGCCCTATCAAGTTAAGCCTGGTAGTACCATTGGCCAGACACAGGCTGTTATGTTGTACGCCTGGGACTGGCACATTATGGCGTACTGAAACAGAATGAAGAGACTGGTGGTATATCACCAACTCCCACTGTGTGTATGTGTTTCTGTGTTTTGGGGAGATCTCTCAGCAGAAGCTGGCAACCCCGTTTCCAGGAGGGTGAGATGGAGCAGCAGAATCACTGTTCAACCATGACCTAGTTTTGGGATGCAGGAGACCAGATGAGGAGTTTGTGGCAGGACCCAGTGGTTATAGGGATCTGTGTCAGTTTCCACATGCCACGGTGTTTCCTGAGCTCTTCTGCTTGACCTATGCAGCTCTATCTAGAACGGTGCCAAAGTGAAGTCTGGGAACAAGAGAGACTAAACTATTGCATCGAAATACCAAGCTTAAAAGGACTGGCTGAGCAGCCAGTTAACTACATTAAAACAAAACAAGGTGAAACAAGGCCTAACCTAAAGACTACTGCTGCCTTCCTATATAGTGGAGAAGAGGTTATAGGACGGAGCATCAAAATTATAGATCAATGAGACACCTTATATGTACACAAAGAAACGCCATGTGGGGCATATTTAAAATATCCACATATCCCCATATGTCACAAACAACAGTAAGAACATGAAAAATCCAGGAGCAATGGGTGGAATGTGTCAGAGAAGAAACAAAGATTTAACTTTTTTTTAAAAAGAAGAGAAACACAAGAGAGGAATAGCTAAAAATGGATGCAAATCAATCAGTCATTTCATAATCTAAGAAATATGATGGCTAAGAAGCAGATAAACAATAAACAGCTCAACACACCCAGACACTGAAAAACAAAATAACAATTAGTACCCTTTTTACCTATTAGAAGAGGAAATACTGGCAAGAATTTTCCGAAAATCAATTCAGCAATATACATTGAGGAAGATCAAGATGTTTATGGCTTTCAATCAATCCATTCATTCCTAGGAGGTTATTCTAAAGTAATCATCAGAAATGTGGGCACGTTTAACAGTCAACACTGCTCACAATATTTGAAAATGCCTGAGAATGTAAATCGGTTAGCTTTCCCCAAGCTCACAGACAGATATGCATGTACCCATTCCAATGCTGTCTGTGTGTCTTTCCTTCATATTCTATGCATTTAAAGGTTCCATTCCTCCAGACAACTGGAATATGTCTTGCTGTAGTGTAAATCTGTCTTTGATCTCGTGCTGACACAATGAACAGCGCTGCAAAAACTCTTTCATGAAATGAAATGTTTATTTACTTTGGTCCAGATTTTTCTTTCACTGAACTCTTGCTTCTGGGGCTAAAGCTGTTTTTGACTGCACACCTCAGGATCAACACTTGACTTCCTGTCTAGCTGTTGGTGCGCTAGCTGGCCTGTCACAGAGAGACAGGCACACACCTGTGTACAACTGCGGCTTGATGTGAGAATCTACACAGGTGTAGGGGTGTAGAAAAGAGCCCACAGCAGCCTGGTGGAGCCACAGGCAGAAAGAAGAAAGATGCCACCCTGTGTATTGCTGTAACAGAGTGTGGCAGATAAGGCTGCACGAAAGGCTGACATCTGCTCTGCTCAGTTCGGGCACCAGTGTATGCTAGACAACAGACAAGAGAGGCTGAGTCCCCTGTAAAACTCCTTCAGAAGGACACCTTCTAAAATCTCACGTCTTAGTTTTGTTTAGTAATTTAATTTCTCTCTCTCTCCGTCTCTTGTCCTCCCTTCCTTCCTTCTTCTCTCTCTCTCCCTCCTTCCCTCTTTCTTTCCTTTTATTTTTGAGAAAGTTTTCATATAATTTAGGTCACCTTCAAACTCCCCATGTAGCCAAGCCTGACTGTGGACTTCTGCCTTTCCTGCCTGTTTCTTGAGAGCTGGTATCGCAGGGGTGAGCCACAGTGTCTAGTTTATACAGTGTCGGGAATCAAGTCCAGGAACTCGGGCCTTGGTGCGTGATAGGCAAGCCCTCGGCCAACTAAGTTACGCCCCCAGGCTCAGGCCCCATCCTTTAATATTAGCGCTCACACGGTAACACCTGGGCTTTGGAGATGTCACATTTAGACCATAGCGGACTGTGTGAAGCAGGTGAGAGGTGAGTAGGATGTCCCCAGGAGGACAAGGGCCATGGTGAGATGGGATGATGGGTATTAGGGTGGAGGTGCACAGGGGAATCTTGAGGACAGATAGTCAGAAAGTGAAAAGCTGTTCCCCGTGGTTGTAGGAAGAACCCAGAAAGGCTTCACAGGAGAATGGGAGAAAGCCTGGTGGTCGGACCCCCAAGGGCTAGGGAGGAGTCTCAGTTTTCTCCTGTAAACAGCCAGAAGTCAGTGAGTACCGTAAGCTATCAGACTTTAGAATTAACCGAAAATACGGCAATTTTGTGGATTACAACTCGCGAGGGCCAAACTAGAGACACAGCCACCAGAGAGCGAGATTTTTAAAATGCACGAGGGATATAAATATTGCAGAATGGACGGGGGACGTCAGAATGAAGGCTGGGAGGCACGTGTCCACTATCAGCCCCCTAAATGCATTTTTAGTGAACATCCACAGTAATTCTTAGGAGGGTCCCCATTGAAAAACACAGAAAAAATGTTTTCTTTCATTCATATTCCCCCCTTTTTGGTTTTTGGAGACAGAGTTTATCTATATAGCCTGACTATTCTGGCATTTTCCCCTTTAAAGCAACATTTAATGATTACCCCAATTAGCCCGGCCAAAGTGAAGAGAACAGGGAAAGATAAGTCTTGATGCCAGGCAGGCTTTCTTTGTGCTCCTGCAAGGGGCCTTCTTTACCTCCTGCATCAGCTTGAGCAGGGCACATGGCTTTTGAGAGAACCAGGGAGCTAGGGGCTTCCAACTGACATCATTATAGAAAGGAAGAGAGGAAATGCACTGTTATTATTATTATTTTCTACTCTGCAGTCTTTGCTTGACTAGGTATTGACAAAAGCGAGGAGGGATTTTTTTCCTTTTTCTTTTTCCTCCCCAGAAGATAGCTTCCCGATTACGATTAAAATGCGTGCTGTTTTAGAGACAAAGCAATGGTGGGGGGCGCAGACCTTATCTGGGGCAAAGAATAAATTCTGACTCCAAATGGCAAAATGAAATTCAAAGTTGTCTCCTAGCTAAAGATCTTAGTTGGCATCTGAGAAATTCGGTAAATGACACTGATCCCCATGAGCTGACCCCATGTCCCCTTAGACAGAACATCAAAGGGATGTCAACACCCAGGCAACAGGGGGGAGGGGGGGAGAACCGTAGCATCTTAGGATGGCAGTTCTAGTTTTGAAAAAGAATTTTGATAAAAAATATATGATTATGTAATGTGAGGGACATAGAAAATTGGGAAAAGTTAACTCAGATTGTCCTAATTTCAAAGAATGATTTTATTTACGCCTAACACACACACACACACACACACACACACACACACACACACATCTCTTTATAGGGTTCTGGCTTCTGTCACCTTCCAAATAAAGTGTTAAATAGATTTTATTACTCTCCTCCCCCAAATTGGTTTGGTTCTTTTGTCTAAAGCCCTGCTTGTTAGGTAGATTTCTAAGTACAGAAAAGATAAAAGCTTTCTTCATATTTCTTCACATGGGGTGCAGGGGAGAGCGAGAGAGAGAGTGAAGAACTGGGCAATACCACCACTAATAAGTGCTTGGATTAATATAGCCCAGGAGGTGAACCAAAAGATTAAATAATAACAATTATCTTTTTAAGTAAAAATTTTATGGTGGAAAAGGGAAAGATCGGTGAATGGGAGGGGCAGTGAACCTAGCTTCTAGCTGAAAGTATTTAAGAACTATTTCGTAGTAATGGCGGCTGCCAGTTCGAAGGCCCGCCCAGCGCTGGAATAAAAGTGAATGCTATCCTTAGAAGACCTTTGATCAGGCAGAAGCCCCTGACAGACTCGGCTTGCATTGAGACAGACGCACTCCATCCTGGCGTGGTGGAGAGGGCCCTACCACCTCTCAATTACGCCAAAGGTGACACCCTGGGGTTTATCATTCTAGAGGAGCCCCGATTAATGTATGCACCTGCCAGTGTGTGCCGAGCTGAGTTAGAATTTCTTTTAACATTTTCATATACTTTCCCTCAAAAGGATTCATATTTATTAATGCTGGCTTGGCAATGTTATTCTCCTGCAGAGAAAAGGAAATGTGTTCATCTTAGCATTTTTTGCCTACTTCCTCCACTTTCCTTCTTGTTTTAATTAACAATTGCTCAGTGCCCCGAGGGCTGTCATTAATTAAAAGATTAAAAAAATCCTCCAGGAATAAGTAGAGCTGGTGTTTTCTTCTCAAAAAAAAAAAAAAAAACTGTGGTTGGAAGCTTGGGTTTGAATAAGGTTTTCTTCTGGATCTCCCTTTCCTTGTGATTAAATTCCTGTCCAAGAGATTTGCTGGTAGATCTTAGGCGAATAGGCATTTCCAATGTGGGAAATAAAACTCTTTTGATGTTTTGCGAATTCTGCTTTCCTTAGAGTTTGGTGAGTGAGTTTTCACGCCGCGGTCATGAGGCTTTGGTCAGAAAGAACACAAACTTTCGCAGGTGCTGCAATTGGGACAATGCTCAGGTTGGTCATTTCCTCAACAAGGTAAAGATAAATCTAAAAAGAAGTCAGAAGTCACGACGGAGGCAGATGGACAGGAGCTAACTAGCCGGGAGATGCGGCTTCAAGCAATTAGGCTGGGACTTATACTAATTACTATCTTGACCACTGATGAAATTTTTTTTCTGCCTTTAGTCTATGAAAAAAAAAAACAGATTAAATAAGAGACTATAAAGGGACCAAAATGATTCCAAAGGTGGCTTAATGAAAAGAGAATAAAACGTCCTGCAGTTTTATGGAAGGTTATAAACCTTATGAAGTGATCCATTCTCCGAGGATAAAAATGCTGCCCGTAAGGCCTCCCCCCAACCCTTCTCTGATGCAGGGCAGCCATGTTTCTACTACCAAGGTCATCAGAAGATGCTCACAATAAGGACGATTGCATCTTAAATCCCTTAAAAATTTTGTGTGTGTGGATGTGTGCGTGTGGATGTATGCATATGTTCAGGTCCAGGTGCACGTGTGGGCAGGTCAGTCTGTGTATAAAGGTCAGAAAACAACCTCAGTCTCGGCTCCTCCTCAGGTGCCAAACACCTAGAGACAGTGTTTCTTACTGACCTGGAGAAAGCTGTGCTGGCTGAACAGTAGGCTCCAGGCATCCAATTGTCTATCCTCGAAGATCTGTGATTACAGGTGCACACTGCCCGTCCTGGCTTTTTTCATGTATGTTCTGGGAATTGAACTCACCTTCCAAGGCAAGTACTTGACCAAGTGAGCCATGGCCTCAGCTTTTAAATCCTGTTGTTGTAATTTTTCAGTGTTGCTATAACACGGGCCATAGGAATGAAGTAAAGAATAATTTGTGCATGGTTTAAACCACGGAACCCAACTTGTCCTAATTCAAGGGTGGGGGATGCTTGACAAATAGGCAGCCTTTCCCCATTTCCCTCTCTCCCAGCCTATTTCTGCACCACCAGCAAACACCCACTCTTCGACATTTTTTTTTCTCGTCAGTCTTTCGCCAACTCTGCTTACAACATTCCCCATTGTAGGAATACCCCACAGCTCTCTACTGGTTCATGCGACTTCACCTCTTCAACTGCTCAAAAGCTCTGACCAGCATGTTCACAACTCTATGGAAGATAACCTTAAATACAAATAAATTACCAGCCTTCAGTTTGGGCAGAGGCAGAGGCAGAGGCAGGCAGATCTCTGAGTTCAAGGCCAGCCTGGTCTACAGAAGGAGCTCCAGCACAGCCAGGGCTACACAGAGAAATCCTGTCTCCAAACAACAACAACAGCAGCAGCAACAATAACAACCAGCCAAGCGGAAAACAAAACCAGACAGAAAAAGAAAAAGACAGGAAAAGGGGAAATGATACCGGAATTTTTGTCTCTTAAATATCCGTGTTATTTTTGTGTGTTTCATAGCCACAATTCAACATGATTATTATAGTGGGTGTCTTCGATTCTAGTTATTTTTCCAGCTGTTACCAAAAGGTGTTCCTACATTGCTGTCCAGTCACGGTGCCTATCACACCAATAGAGTATACTTGGTAAGAGAACAGACCAGTGTTTTCTTAATCATGTCTTTGTAGTTGGGTTGTTCAGGTAATTTCTGATATCACAATTATGAATGGTGCAGCTTCGTTTTTTTTTTTTTTTTGTTTACCTATCTTCAGGACAGGACGTCAAGGTAGGAGCTAGTGGGCTAAAGTTGTGAATGGTGGCATTTGCTTTGTGATGGGCACATTTTACATATCTCATACAGCTTAAGATATTTCTGGGATGCCAACTTCAGTATTTGAAAGGGATGGTTATTTGTGTTCTGCTTTTTATATCCAGAAAATTTCAAATTTACAGGGAAACTATAAGAACAGTGCAAAGAACCGCTACCCATCATCTTCCCGAGGGCTCGTCTCATCACGTTGTTTATATTGAAAACTCCACCCCAGCATCTGGTCTTGCACTGGGTGCCATATCTTACTAGCTATCCCAGCCAGGAGCTGGTCTTCCAGTTCTCCGTCACATTCATCCTGAGGGGCACATAGCTACGTCAGACATGGTGGACACTCCTGCTGTATTTAGTATTTTTCTCATGGCTGTCACCAAAATAGTGACCACGAAGCAACTTAAGGAAGGAAGGAAGGATATTTGTTGGCTTTTGGTTCCAGGTGATATAGTGCCTCATAGCCTCATAGAGGGGAAGGCGTTCACATAAAAACAGAAAACCAAAAAAACAAAAATCCAAATAAAAAAAAAACCCAACAACAACAAAAAAACCATACTTACCCTTTTTATTCAGTCTGGGATCATAGCCCAAGGAATGGTATTACCCACACTCAGGATGGCTCTTCCTATTTTAGCTAAGTCTTTCTCAAAACTCATAGACATGCCAGTAGTGTATTTACATGGTGCTATTAAAGCCAGCCAAATTGTAATGAAGATGGACCATCCATCATATGATTGCAGCACTAGGAGGCCAGGGCAGGAAGATTTTGAAAGAGACTAGCCTGGGCTACACGGTGAGATCTCATCTCAAAGAAAACTGATAAATCAATGAAACAAACCACCACCGCCGCTGCTGCCACTGCCGCCAGCAGCCATAGCAACAATAAAATAAAACAAAAATCAAAGTACTAACCAAGGTCAGTAATATTACTGAAACAATGCTATCTAAGTTAATGTCCCCATCTTTCAGAACCAACTGTCCCACCGAATGTCTTCTTTGTACATTCTTTCAACAAGCCAGGCTTAAAATTTTTCCTCTCCTGTCGGGGATGCAGTTCACTCGTAGAGTCCTTCGCTAGCATGTTTGAGGGCCCCCATTCAGTTCCCAATACTATAAGAAAGCCATCCAAAACAAAAGAGGTTTTTAACTTCTTGGTCAGCAAGTTGGCTTAGTAGATAAGGTTGCTCACTGTCAAGCCTGAGGACCTGGATTTAATCTCTGGGTAGATGAGAAAAGCCTTTGTGACATGTATTCATCCCATCCTCACAATAAATGTAACAGTAATAGTTAATCTCACAAACTTCTCTTCTCCTGTAGCCTCCAGAGAGCCATCAAATCCTTAAATAATGCTATTCACCTGTTACTTAAGACCTTTACTTATATTTTCCAGAAGCCCCAGAAATTCCACATGCTCTTCACTCAGCCTGCCCAGGCCACCAGGTTAGCCCCCTCTCTGCATTGACAGCATTTGAGTGGAGCCAACAATGGCTTCTAGAAGAACAAGGAGAAATGGAAAGTTTCCCCAGTGAGTCCCTTGCAGTCACTGCTCTGCTTTTTCTACTCATCTTCATCCGGGATGAGTTTTCCGTGAGTTGTCTTCATTTCTTTTTCTCCCTCCCATCACTTTCTCCTCCTGTTGTGCTTTGGTTCTGCAAGCAGATCTCTGATGGGATCCAACCTTTCCCATTTTATAGCTGAGGAACCTGGATCAGAGGGGTTACTTACTGGATGGCCATGCCTAGGGCTGTGACTGTCTACATTTTTTGTCATTGATATTATACAAAGACCCAACATTGACATCTATCACCAAGAACTACACTATTTTAGCTTGTCAGAATTTGTTTCTGGATTTGTCTTCAAAAATGAGCTTTCAGTTGCAGATTTTCTTTTCTGATTGCATTGTGGGTTGTTCTAGAAGAGAACATTATGGCTTTTGTTTCTTGCAGAGATTCAAAGATTTAATTTATTCATGTAACAAGTTCTTCTACTCTTTAGCTTTTTGTGTATTTCAATACATTCTTTAATGGCAGTTGACATTTTGTGGGGGAAACATCACAAAGAATTCACTTTAAAAACTATTAGAACTCAAAGATGAGTTCAGCAATATTGTAAGGTACAAACTCTGTATATGAAAATGAATTATACGTCCATATCCTATGATTAAACAATCAGGAAATGGAATTAAGAAAGCTATTTTTACCTCCAATAGCATAAAAAAATTACCAAGAATGAACTTAACAAAGAAAGGGCACAGTAAATCTTGAAACCTAGAAGATGTTGTTGAAAGAAATTAAAGATCTAAATAAATGAGAACATGCTTCATACACATAGATTGAAAGATGAAAGACATCTATATTTTGAATTTCTCTCTTATGCATTTATTTATCAATGTATGACAGTTTTTAATATCTCAAACTCTCACAAGGCATTTATGCTTACATATTTGTCACAAGATTTATCGATAAATGCTAAAAATGAGACATTAAATTGTACACAGGGGTTGAGAAATGGTCTTATTAAAAAGTATTGAAAAGGATTCCCTTCGCGTCTGTGATGATTTCGCTCAGGACAGTTCAGCCAGGCTGAAATGTATTCTCCACTGTTCTCTTCCGTGTATAAGTCTAAGTTAGGTTTGGCTACCGGAAAAAATTATGCAAGATTTGACAGGTACAGTGAAATATCAGTCAAGGTGCTTGCAAAGGTAGGGTGGGACCCTGCAGTCTGTAGCTCACCCATATGGTGTTGATCTGAACCACCATAGTGCTGTCAGGCAGTGGCATCTTCAATTCCTTCAGCCTTAGGCCTGGCATACATAGTACTTCCAAGTCAAGCTTGCCAACTTCATATTTAGGTCACCAAGGAACTAAGTTTGGGTTTGGAAAGACATCTGGGGGCACCTTTCAGTTTGTTTTTTAATCCATGCTTATCTTTACAGACTTCTCTTGGCCTTTACCCCACCCACCTCATATCTAGTAGAGCTGTTCATCTCAAATGGCAGCCAGTCTCTATTTCCTGCATTCAGCTTACCACCAGGCATGCAGACAACAGCTTTCTATATGTGCTATTACCAGTCTGACCACTGGAAAAATTCTATAATAAATCTCTTGTTATTACTGGCCATAGAAATTCTTGCCTGCTAGAATCTTAATCATATGTTACAGAATAAGCGTATGCTTTTCCAAAATTATCATTTTTCTTTGTATTTGCATAGAAGATATTTTCTGTCTCTGAGGTCCAGGAACTGGTCTTGTTTGGTAAAATGGCCAATGATGGATGAACTACAAAAGCAACGTGTCTATCCAATTCCTATTCACATCTATGCTTCTCATTCTTCCCATTTAGATGACTCAAGCTCATTGCAATTATTTTGTGCCAAGGACTGCATAAAGTAGATTGCAGTACTTCATCTGATATTGTTAGATATTCTATGAAGTAGGCTGTTATTGTTAAACTCTTTAGAAATGAAAACAATATTTCAAAGAGGGTCACATTTTAAGGTAATGTTTGTTCTCTTTTGGTTAGTAGATTATAGCCTGGTGGCACATTTGAGATAGTTCATAATATACCCATTTGCAGAAAATTAACATATTTATAAACCCAGAACACACAAAATAACACAAAGAGCCAGTGTCAGTAGCTAGTAATGTCAGTGAGCAATGGATGGACATTGGCCAGAAGTCACATGGACAGACAGAAAATGGTAGCGCCAGTAATTGAGATGCAGAATGTGCGTTGCTTATGCAGCACCCTTCTTTACAACATACTTAGCCCTCTATCCCTTGAGTTAACTTATCCTTTCCCAACAACCTATTGGGTTTTTGGATATATGCACCCATTTGGGGAGAACTGACATCTCAAAATATTGAGTATTCCAGTCTCTGCCCATGGTTTCTTGCTCTATACTGGAGAAATTTCTTCATTTTTATCCAAAAAAATATAGCCTTTAATATAAAGGCTAAAAAAATTCGCTAAATGTATTTTACAGTATCTTATTCTTCTAATTTGATTTACCTTTTCCAAGCCCAAAGATTAAATGATCTTAGTAAAGAAACAAAACACACGAGGACAGAGAAAGACTATAAGATTAGCTTATAAAGATAAAAGTCTTAAAGTTGGAGAACCCCTTTCATGTAATGGTACCATGAACATTTTGATGAAAATGCATATAAATGTATAACATGTGAGATAAAATATGTTACTAGATGGCACTCCACATATAGGCTGTCTTGAATTACTTCCAAGAGGTAGTGCTGGAGTTGGTGCTGAACTGTGAGGGTAAAAATGCTGGGGACAATGAAAAATGCTGGTTTCATACATCATTCCACTAAGACTGATACTCTAATAAATGCCTAAATATTTCTAATTAAATCTGTATACCTAACTCTAAGTGGAGTGGGATTTCCCCATCAAGGCTATCATAAGTTTCAGGATCCATAGAGACACAGTTACTTGTCTTTTTAGAAGTTTCATATAGCCATAGCCGGGGACTTAATTTAAATTTCTGTCTAGGTGACTTACATACACGAAAAGTATTTTGAGGTTCTAGAGACCCTTCTAATGAAGCAAAAAGAAGTGATAACTTTCATCCAAGTTTTAAAAATATTTCACTTAACCATTTTTCAGCATAAAAATGGGTAGCTAATATAGATGACATCTTAATATTAAATACAATATTTTTATTAATTCTCAGAGAATTTCATAGAAGTATATAATATATTTTGATTATACTCATTCATATTCATCTTCCTAACTCTTCATAGATCTACCCTCCTTATCCCCCAATGGACAGCATTTTGAAGAGTCAATTAACATTGAGATATGCTTGCATGCTGCTTGACCTGATAAACCCTCATGTAAATTATCTTTTTCTCAACCTTACTGAACCATGATTAATAAAATTTATGTGTGTCTAAGATGTAGAGTACTTGCATCAAATTTAGAGTAATAGTACACATCAGATTTAGAGTAAGAGTTCTATTACTCTAAATTTGATCTAAGTAAATGTTGTCAAATGATGGTTGAAGCAAAGATAATGAACATCTACCATCTTATATCATTATCTCCCCCCCTCTTTTTTTTGGTAAGGATACATCTTCTCTGGAGTCTTCATAACTCTGAGTATGTACTGCTTTCTTAGTAACTAAGTCACTAGGCTGCGTGTTAGATCTCCAGATTTACCGTAGAGTTGAATATTCACTCCCTTTGACAGACATCTCATCTCTCTCACGTCTGAGCCCTGGAAAGCACCATTCTCTTCTCTGTGAAGTAAACCATCCAGTGTTTGTCTTTCCATGTTTGGTTCATGTCACTTAGCATAAACCCCTCCAAGCCCAATGTGGTATTGTGAATTGTAAAATCTCCTTAATTTTAAAAAGTCGAACAGTATCCCCACTCAACCTTCTGTTTAAGTCTTTAATTTCAAGTTAACTTTTGCTTATGGCTTAAGAGGAAAATTTAATTTCACCCCTTTGCATATGGAAATCTCGTCCTAACACTATTAAAGCATTGATCTTATCTTGTTATATAGTCTTGATGACTAGAAGATTAGTCAACCACACATGTGGGATTTATTTCTGGGTTTTCTATTATTTTCCATTGGTCTGTCTACTTTTTATGCCATTACCAAAACACTTTGATATCTATAGCTCTGTAATGTAACTTAAAATAAATAAGTATGATTTTTCTAGCATTGTTATTCTTTGCTTAGATTGCTTCAGGAAATTTGGACTTTCTGTGGTTCCCTCTGAGTTTTATTTTTTTCTCTTCCTGTGAAAAATGTCATTAGTGTTTAGATTAAGATTATGATGAACATGTGAATAATTTTGAGTAATATGGACATGCTATCATTAGTTCTCCCAGATCATGTATACCTTTATTTTTGTATCTCTAATTTCTTTCATTAATATTTCGAAGCTTTTAGTGTATAGAGATTTAATTTCTTTTGTTAAGTTTGTTAGCATTTTGTTCTTTTGATTCTATTATTAATAACACAACTTTATTATTTTGGAGTAGTAATATGGGATTCCCCTTTGTATGCTGTGAATATCATTGGTTAACAAAAAGCTGCTTTGGGCCTATAGCAGAGCTATAGAGGAATAGAGGTAGGTGGGGAAAATTAAACTGAATGCTGGGTGGAAGAAGGTGGTATTAGAGAGAAGCCATGTAGCCTCACCAGAGCCAGTCAAAACTTTACCTGGTAAGCCACAGCCACGTGGCGATACACAGATTAATAGAAATGGGTTAAATTAATATGTAAGAGTTTGCCAAAAAAAAAGCTATAGCTAAGGGGCCAAGCAGTGATTTAATTAATAGAGTTTCTGTGTGATTATTTCAGGGCTAAGTGGCTTGGAACTAACTAGTGGCCTCCATACTACAAGGGTAGGTTGCTGTTATTATAAATACATAGCAGCAGATTTTTGTAAGGTCAATTTGAGTTGAGTTCACTTACTAGTTTTTACATTTTTCTTTGGGTGGACTATTTGGTCTTGTATTTAACAAATTCACGTCTTTCACAAATGGATATTGTAGTAACAGGGGCTGCGGGGCTGCGTCCCCTGCACCCTGCCGCCCGCATGGTTAGCTTTGTACCCGAAATAATTACACAGAAACGGTATTCATTTAAACACTGCCTGGCCCGTTATCTGTAGCCTCTTATTGGCTAGCTCTTACATATCGATCTAACCCATTTCTAATATTCTGTGTAGCACCACGAGGTGCGCTTACCAGGGAGGATCTTAACCTGCGTCTGGCTGGAGTGGGAGCATCATGGCGACTCCTGACCCAGCTTCTTTCTCCCAGAATCCTGTTCTGTTTACTCCGCCTATCTAATTTTCTGTCCTATGAGGGCCAAAGCAGTTTTCTTTATTACTTAACCAATGAAACAACAGGTAGAAAGATAACCCTCCTCCATCATTTCCCCTTTTTCTGTTTAAACAAAAAAGAAAGGCTTTAATTTTAACATAGTAAAATTACATATAACAAAACAGTTATCAAGTAAGAATTACAGTTACAATATTTATATCTATTTTATCTTTTATCATAACTAAGGAAAACTATAACTAACCATTCTTCAATTCCATCAAAGACTCCAGAAGGATATAATAATACCTAAGTAAACAGTAAGTCCAAAATTCTAGAAATGATAGAGACATCTCGCAGCCTGGACAGTCACCCAAAGTTCCTCTGTACCGTTGGGGCATCCATCTTCGGCCTACAGGCCCATAGTTTCCAGCAGACATTTCCACAAAGCAGGAAATTTCAAAGGCAGTTCAGTCACTGTCTGTTGTGTCCTGCAGAATGTCTCGTAGACTCTTTCATGAATCAGGAACCCCGAAAGATCATCTCACCTTTAGGCAAGTTCAGCAGTCCTCTTTCTGCGGGTTCTTTGTTTCCAGTTTATGCATCAGTCCAGGCAAGAGCAGTTTCTTACCCAAATGGCTATCAAACTCCATAAGGATCCTCTTCGATGCCCATCTTCCTCTCGAAGTAGTTGGTGCTGCCAGGAGCAGACGTGTCTCATTGTCATGAAAAGCCCTAAGTTATTAAAACATTTAAATGCCATATTCTGCAGTCTTTGAAAGATATGAAGAATGCCTAGCTAACTAAAATATATCTCTATACATCTAGAAAATCTAACTAACATGACTACAAGCTTTACTATTTTTGATGATTATCCATTAACAACCTATATTTCTAATTATACATTACATTTTAAATGAACTACACAATCACAATATCTTAATCAAGATCAGAAATACATATACATATAACAAAATTGACCTTAAAATCCATACCAATGCAAATTATTCATATCTATATCATATCCCCCTTTAAATGTAAAAGCACATTTATAAACAGTATTTGGGAACATGGGCGCAGTTTTTTCTCTCCCAAACTGCTTCCTGCTGAATGGGGGCGTCGTTAATTAGGTCTTTCATGGTATAACCTGTGTGCTAGATTCATCTCAGTTGGCAGTTGAGCAAAGCAATTTTCTGAAGATGTTTACAGCAACTCTTCAGGAGGGCGAGGTCTATCATACCATATTGGAATAGAAGAAATCCATAGGGTCTGGTCCTCTGTGAAAACAAAAGAAGACCCTTTCCAAAGCATCATATCCTTAGACCCAAATTTTGAAATCGTAATACCCTTATATCCATTCTGGTTTAGCTTGGCAGCCCATGTAATGAAATGTCTCTCTGTATTTAGCTCCTTCATAGTCAAAAAATTTAAAGAAAACATAATAATACAAAGAATCCAGACTCTCTGTGAATTTTCCATTTTTACGTGGCTTATTTTTCTTTATTTCTTTTAATCTATAACTATCTGTACTCTGTCTCTTTAAAGACTTTACCCTTTTTTTTTAAGGCATTAACTTTATTCTCTCTCTCTCTCTCTATATATATATTTTTTTTTCTCTCTCAAGCCTACGTACATTCATCCAACAGTGTGATCTTTTATGTCTGAATCTGTTTTATTGTGAATCTGTAACATTTTTTTTACTATCCAGGAGCATTTCTTAAAATGTTAAGCAGTTCTTAAAAACTTAAGTTGCACCATGTACAAGTAATACGGTACTGCCTGTGTCCTGCCCAGTCTAAACCTTAACTGAGCTGTTATCACAGTAATTACGGTAGTTCCTGCCTGAGGTCAGCACAGTTCAGCATGGAGCAGCCGCTCCTGCCTCAGAGCCTTTTGGTGCCCCTGAGCTGAGCACAGTTACAGGCACACAGCAAGTCCACATTGGCGCCAAGCAAGCCTTAGAGCTTTATTTCAAATGCTCTATTTAAAAGCTCTGTCTCCCGCCTGAGCCAGACAGAGATCGCAATGGCGGCACAGCCCAGAAAGCCGGCATTTTAAAACAGCCAGTTTTTTCCTGCTGCCGAGTTAGGACAATTTCTTTGCGGCAAGCAACCCAGAAACAGCAAAAAGTTGTCTTAAATTCTCTCTTTATCCTTTTTAAGCCCTCTCAGGTTTTACGTGGAGTTCATTAGCACGTTGGGTGCCACTCTGATAACTTTACTTCTTTTTCAATGTTGATGCCTTTGTTTCTTTCTTTTGTCTAAAACTACATAGATATCAGGTCAGTCATATAAATCAGTGAAATACAGTTGAAAATTCAGAAATAAACTAATGTATTTATGGTATATTTACTTTAATGTAAGGGCTATAGTAGCCAAAGACTGAAATAATACAAATTTGTATCAAGTTATGTGCTAATGAAGAAGATCTGACATATCCCTGAAACAGAATAAATATTATTTGACAATGGAAAAGGGGGAGGTGCTGACCTACGTCACAACATGGATGCCCTCAAAAACCATGCTAAATGAAAGAAGCCTGTAATGAAAATTACATAGAGTATGATCTCACTTATGTGATATGTCTAGAGTAAGCAAATTCAGAGAGAAAAGCCAGTCATGATACCTAGCATTTACAGGGTTTGGAAGAAATGGGCAGTATTTTTCCCCTGGATGTTCTGAAGTTGTTCTAAAATTAGATTATAGTGATAGTTGTGCATCTATCAAACATACAGAAATCTCTGATTTATAGACTAAACAGGTGAACTTTTCCAGCTCTTTCTGAACAATACTGTTAGCAAATGGTGCCGCAGTAGCTTCCCCTGGTCATAGTGTGTGTTCCCATCTCCCAGGCATGCGTGGTTATTAGTGTTATCCACGAGGAATCTAAGAGTTAGGGGTTTCTGCTTATACTTCAAGGTCCAAGGCTGCAATGGAGGCATGGCTGCCTTCATATGGAAAGAGTGCTAGGCACTGGGTTCCCACTAATCCCACTAGAGAAACTTCCTGTCCTTTCCCTCTGTTGTCTTCATGACATATTACTATGGAACAATGGTCTGTACCCTGTCACTTGTATTTTAAATAAATGTTGATTGGCCAGTAGCCAGGGAGGAAGTATATGTGGGGTGACTAGGCAGGAAGTAGAGGTGGGACAATGAGAATTCTAGGAAGAGGGAAATTCTTTCTGCAGTTGTTACCCAGTCACAGAAGAAGCAAGATGTGACTGCCTCGCAGAAAAAACGATACTGAGCCATGTGGCTAACGTAGATAAGAATAATGGGCTAATGTAAGTTATAAGAGTTAATAAGAAGTCTGAGATAATGGGCCAATTAGTTTATAGTTAATGTAGATCTCTGTGTGATTTTTTTTGGGACTTAATGACTGCGGGAACCGGGCAGGACAGAAATCTCAGACAATAACACATGGTTGAAAATTTGTTTTCTTTCAGCCACACAGTTTAAAGGTACTCTTGAACTCTCTTCTTTTTCTTCTTCTCTCACTGTATCTCTTCATCTGTCTGCCCTTTCAAGAGATCATCCATTTATCAAGTACTAAATCTTGTCTTTAGAAAACATTACCTTTGCTTGTTAATATGACAGTATTAATATGACTGTCCCCTCGACTCACTGAAGACACGTCTCGTGTTAATTATATACTAGACTATGGTTACCATCGAGGAGCCAGAGATAAATGACTTAATTTCCACCAAGAAAATATCAGTTTCTGGAAAATAATAGACAGCTAGTCTAGGATGCAATCAGCTCTCTGACAACGTCAATGTGACAGGTACAGGAGGCGGGAATAATTAATTTTAATCAGAAGAGACAAGGTGGTCTCTGAATCCAACCAGATCTTGATAAATCTGCTGTACTATCTGTCTGTTCACTTCTGAAGCTTCCAAAATATCATGAATCAAATTAATCAAAGTTAAAAAGCAAAGTGTAGAACCTTACGGTTAGTTAACCTGGTTGCAGAGTGGACACTTCTGGCCAGTGTCACATTTCTGTTGAACCATAGAAGTTAATAGAATTTTGCTGTAAGAGGCAAGTCTCATACAAGGAACAAGGACTTTACAGACACTAATTAGTGAAGGTAACTGCAAAGATGAAATGCTTTTTGTTTATTTATTTTACCTTTCTGATTTTGAGACACAGTACGCTGGCCTCAAAACTCTCTTTTTGGCCTAAGTTGGTTATAAAGTTGTGATCCTCCTACCTTTGGCTTTTGAACACTCGAATTATATGTATGTTCAACCATGTCAGGTCTAGGATTTCCTATTTATTAATCATAAAACAAAATTCTGCATGCATATGTCCATGTGTATATGGGTTGTATATGGGTTTATATGCCTATGTAGGCATTTGTGGAAGCCAGAGGTTGATACTGAGCATCCTTTTCAATCATTCTCCACCGTATCTTTCAGACATGATCTTTCACTGAGCCAGAAGCCAGAGGTTTCCAGTAGACTGTCAGCCCAACAAGCCATAAAGATCTGCCTATCCCCATTTCCAAGCACTGGGATTATGGACCATGCAACTGAACTTAGGTTTTACGTGGGTTCTGGAGATTGAACTCAGCTTTCCAGTTTTAGCAGCAAGGCCTTTTACCCTCTGAACTGTCTCCTCTGCTAAGAAACATTTTTTTATAGCAAATAAACATCAAACCCACGCAACATCCAAAAGAAACAACATCAAAACTCCCCAAAAGACCAAATAAAATTCAAACCAAGAATCACACAAGATCTCTGTGAGTTCGAGACCAGCCTGGTCTACAGAGCTAGTTCCAGGACAGGCTCCAAAACTACAGAGAAACCCTGTCTCGAAAAACCAAAAAAAAAAAAAAAAAAAAGAATCACACAAGAATGTTGGGGCTGCTGAAGGTTTTGTCTTTGCACCTGGCTACAGGGTTCTTGTTTCTGCAGATGGGCCCTTTAAGATACTCAGAGTGGACGAGCAAGCTGGGACCTGAGGTGTGGTGCTTGCTCTGCAGCCGGTGGTATCACTATTACTGTGGTCCACTGAAGGTGGATGCTGATGTTACATCAGTGTGTAGTGGCATTTTATTTGTATTTTAATAAAGCTTGTCTGAGGATCAGAAAAGTAAAACAGCCACACTGGTTACAGACTAGGTAGCAATGACAGACACCTTTAAACGCAGTAGCCACAATGACACACATCTTTAATTCCAGTAGCCACACTAGCCTGCCATAGAAACCAGGCAGTAGTGGTGCATGTCCTTAATCCCAGAACTAGAGAGGAATACAAGGCGGGAGGAGACAGCACCCAGACTCACTCTCATTCTGAGATTCCTGGAGGCAGGATGGCCATTTCAGACTGAGGTAGGGGTAAGAGCCAGGAGCTGGCTGTTTTGCTTTTCTGGTCTTCAGGTTGAACCCCAACTTCTGACTCTGAGTTTTTATTAATCGTGCTTCATCAGTGCACCCCTCCTTTATCACACGGTTCTGTGCCAACTACTGAATTCTGTTGACTAGGGAACCTCCCAGGACCACCCTGTACCAAGGGCGAGATGAGCTAAAGCGACTAGCAAAGCGCTTATTTTTTAGGATCAGAGGACGTGAACCCAGTTCCTCTGTGGGTACTAGTGCTGCGTACCCGGACTCTTGTCTCCACATGCCGGACACCATCTGACCACCACCCTCACTTTCTCCTTCAGCTGCTCTCCCTCAGCGCTTCTCAGTGCTTCCTGATGGATCCCTCTAGTGCTGCAGCCAGCTTCACGGTAGGTGTTTCCATTCAGGAAGCCCGTTATCACCTTCCTTCTCAACTAGACCCTGGGCTCTGTCGCTTCTTGCCCAACTTTGTTTGGCCCAGAAAGACATCTTCTTAGGAATCTTGTTTTTCAATTTTCCACTATGCTCCGGGTTCATGTTTGGTTAATGAGTGTATAAACCTATTCTATCATCTTTTCGAGTTTATGTGAAGGCAGGCAGAATACTTGTGCTCCAGGGCGTTTTATAAGATGGTTATCTGTAAGTCATATTATTGTTCTTGGGACCCAAACAGAATGGGGGGAGAACTCCAACTTTAAAAATGTACAAAACCAGAGAAAATAAAAGTTGCTATTCTGTTTAATGTCTTTCAAGTGATAGACAATAAGAGAGCCACCAAATCAGAATCAATATAATCTGAGAGCGATTGAAAGGGAACATAAAAAGATGTCAGTCTGACAACCATACGGCTACTATTTCAGATTTGCAACTAGAAAACAAGGCCAGTTTGTAGTTCCTGGTGTGAAATTGCAAAGCTTCTATGTATTCCAGAAGAGCTCACTGGAACAACTTCTTTTATTGCACAGTCACCCTCTGGTCTCCCACATCCACAGTAACTGCCACATCTGGACCAGGGATGGAGTTTATAACTCCAGGCTTTCCTTTGCCAAACATTTAAAGAATTGCAGAACCTTTTTCTAAAAATAAAAATCTGGGAGACTTATAAATCCTGGTTGCTCTGGGATGAGGAGGCAATCCGTCAGAACAGGGTGTATCGTGGGTGGTAAATACTGGCTACGTTTTAGCCCTGTCCGGCATCTCTTCCTCCGGTCACCTTCCCCCTGATGCTCTCACCTTCCACATCTCCCTCCACATTACTGTTACTTATTGCTGCCTTGACTCTGTATGCCTGCCTCAGGCATCCTTTCATTTTCTTGCTGTTTCTATGAGCCCCATCCCATTAAAATTTATCTTTTATATTTCCGGACACCAATAAAAAGAGACATTCCATGTCCAAGTGCATACTGGGTTTAATATCTGAGAACCTGCTTTATGTACACCTATTTCAGAATTCTTTTCATTTGAGCAGATGGCTTCAGAGACATATTGTCGTGCTGTACTACAGGAATTTAGACAGTGCATCGAGGGTATGTGACTCCATCTCAAGCTACATTGCAGAGAAGACTATTAACTCTATGCATGATAAGATTAAGCTTTGACCTCCAAAACTAAAAGCCCATGGTGTACTTCAGTGAAATCATTAATTATTTAAATGTTATTGTTTGATATCATTTTTGTTAGCCATCCTGTTTTTATTTTCAATATTCAGATAATTTAAAAATTAAATGTCTCCAGTATTGACAGTACAAGTGTCTGAAATGAAAAATTCCCAGTGTTTCTTCACAAAGCAATATATACATATAATAGGAAATTCTCACATTTCTGGTAATAAAACAGTTCTCGGCTTTCGCAAAGCAATATTGTCTACCTTCATTTTCCAAAAGAGATTAGTTTAGAAGCTACCAGCAGTGGTAGACTACCTTAGTGTGGGAGGGCAGAGCAGGAAAAGAATGGCTTCATCTCCTACCTGGTCACCAGTCAGTGCCATGCTATGGAAAGTGATAACATGTCTCTGGGTTCTGGACATTTTGAGTTTACCCTAGGATATTTGAAGCTTTTCAAGTCACTCATCCTTCCAAGAATAATATGAAAAGATTTATATGAAGGTATATAGCATTCATTTCAGCACTGTGGTTAACTGAGCCAGTCCTGGATCATGATTAGCTTCTGCTTTTCACCACTTCCAGCTTCCACAACCTTGAGAGTTACCAAGATGCTCCAGGTTTCAGTGCTTTACCTACTGGGGTGTGGGGCTGGGGGATCACCTACTCTCTGGAGTCACTGTCTGTTTCACTCTATGTAAAAGGACTTAATATAGCATCTAGCACTTACCAGCTCTTCAGTAAACAATTGACTGAAAAATTAGTGGAACTACAGAAACACTGTATTTAACACAATAATCTCTAATAGTGTTTAGCTTTATGTCCATTTTTACCAAGCAAACATTTAAAAGGTTGTTTAAAACTTTTTCTTTTGGGGAAGAAAATGAGGGGTCAAGTGTGGGAATTCTTCTGTTGAATATGTTGGGGAATCTCTGACTGCTAGGTGTGCCTCTTTGAAACCTAATGATATTCATAGCATGATAAAAGCTCAAGTCCTGAAGATGCTAAGCTGACTCCATTTATCTCAGTGTTTCTCAAACTTCCATATCTCAGTCAATGTTCTATTGCTGTGAAGAGATGCTGTGACCAGGTACTCTTATAAAAGAAGACATTTAATTGGAGACTTGCTTACAGTTTAGAGGTTTAGTTCATTGTCATCATGGTGGGATGTGGGAAGACATGGTGTTGGAGAGGTAGCTGAGAATTCTATATTGTAGGGATGGCCCAACCCCCTTAGAGGGCGTGTTCACCTCGAGCTAATGTTTACAAATAAATCTGGCGAGCGTGAGCCCGCCGCCCCTTGGGAACCTATGGTTCTGTAAGTCTATTTCCCCATTAAAGCTGTATATATTATTACAATCTGTCTGCATTCATTTATGCCGATACACTTGGTGCCCAACTATGTTTGTCATATTTATTTTTAGGTTAATCAGGTTTTTTAGATACATAGAGATTATATTTAGTATAGATAGTATAATCTTCAGCCTCTTCAAAGAGCTGTAGAAAATGGCCTTTAATCTAACCTAGAATCTTCTTAATCTAACCTAGAATTCTGTACCAACGAGACACAATCACTCCTGGCGACACCACTCTACTCCCGAGAGAATGTTGAGCACCAAAGACTCCACTGGGAGCTTGTCTTCTTGGCAGAACTGGCCTTTGGGTTAAGAAAGGCACATACCTCAACTACTGACAAAGATACAGAATATCCATAAGTGGATGAAACAGGATTGTCTTATCTTGCCAAGACAGGGTAGGATAGTTCTAAGAAAGTTCCTTGCCTTTAATAATGATATGTCAGTTATGTTAGGCCTTAGCCAAAGTTGGTTGACTCAACATTACAAACAAGACTTTGAGTGATTGCCCAGGTAGTCAGTTGTCTCTGTCATTTGTTGCACATTTTGGATATCTCTCATTTGTTAAGTAATATTTATTCCCTTCTCAGATCTTTGACGGAGTTGAAGATTATATAATTGTAGTTAACTCTCTACATTATTTAGACTCCTTGAGATAGAATGTTTAGCAAAACTTTTGTTCTCAATATTATTTGTTATATTTATTATTTGTTATTATTGTATATAGTTGTATTTGGTTTAGTTCTATCTTATTTAGACAAAAGGGGGAGATGTAGGGATAGCCCAACCCCCTTAGAGGGCGTGTTGGCCTTGGGCTAATGTTTACATATAAATCTGGGGAGCTTGAGCCGGCTGCCCCTTCTGCTTTCCTGTTCTCTGCGGGAACCTGTGGTTCTGTAAGTCTATTTCTCCATTAAAGCTGTATATATTATTACAATCTGTCTGCATTCATTTATGCCGATACACTATATCCAGATTTGCAGGCAGCAGGAAGAGAGAGAGACACTGGGCCTGGCTTGAGCTTATGAGACCCCAAAACCCACCCCCCCAGTGACACACTTCCTCTAACAAGACCACACATACTCCAACAAGGCCACACCTCCTAATGGTGTCAGTCCCTGGGGGTCAAATATTCAAATCTGTGAACCTATGGGGGGCAATATTATTTAAACCACCACATTCTGCCACTTGTTTTCATTTCTCTCTCTCTCTCTTTTTTTTTTTTTTTTTTGTTGAGACTGAGTTTCTTCTTTGTAGCAGCCATGGATGTCCTGGAACTTGCTGGCCTCAAATTCAGAGATCCACCTGCCTCTATCTTTTGAGAGATGGAATTAAAGGTGTGGGCCACCACCACTGGTCCTCATGACTTTATTTTTTTAATATGTTTAATATGTTTTTTTCCTCTCATTTTGTTCTCCATTTTCTCCTTCCGAAGTCTACGTTTTCTTCAGATCTCATTAATTAATCTAAGAACTGGTATCCCTGAGTGCACTTCAGGAAATGATCATGTGGTTCGTATTCCTTTCTCTTTTTTAAATATCCCTCTTTCTTTAGGAATTGTTTCCTTAATTATCCAGTCCTTATATATAGTGGGCATCAGTATTGCTAGGATTTACAAATACACATGAAATCATCCGTGCAAGATGGATGATCTTGCTAATGTATCTTGTCCAAGTTGACAAGCTACAGCACAGCCAATCCAAGTAACTGCACACTGAACACCAACTCCTGTGAGCACCATAGAAGGACCAAGACTCTCTAGCAGCACCACAGTCTCAACATTCACACTATGAGAACACAGCAGTATGTCAGGAAGTCCTTTCTTCACAGAGACGGGGAGATTTCCATCCTTTAATCATATCCTCCAAGAATTTGGCAGAGATCTATGGAAACTTGGAGAGCCACAGGAGGGGTGCAGCAGAGGCCATCATTCCTGTCAGAGAATGTTGGGTGTGGAAACTGGTCTAGCTCACGCCTGGTTAGGATACCTCCTGATATCAAACATCCGCTGCTGGTACTGGCATCTATATGACACTCAGACAACCTCGGATGCTCTCTCTTTTAGGCAACCCAGAACATCTGTGCAGCTTGATTGCCTCCTTCTTTTCTTGACAAACACAGGATTTTGGCCCTACTGACACTAATTATTACCAGAAACATGGACTACAGAGGCAGGAAATAAAAAAAAATCAAGCGAGAAATAAAACTTCATTAAATTAAAAAAAAATAAAAACCTCATGAGAAACTAAAACATAAGATCCAAACACAACTTGAGAAAGTTGGCTCTGGCGAAAGGTGCCGAGTTTCTTCCCAAAACATGAATGTTCCAATGTTTGTGGAAATTAATATACACATTTTGTGGGGAAAGACCTTGACTCAGAAAAGAACATTAGAAAATGTCTCAAATATAAGCAAGATGCCTGAAAACAATACCACACTTTAATGTAAGAAAATAACTGGGTGAAGGTTCTGGACTTGAGAAATTCTGAATAGACCGCAAGGGTGCTTATTTCTGCAGATGTTTATGTGCTATGGGTAATTTCAGGGCTGTTCTTTTTCCAATCAATGGTTTCTGCAGCTAGTATTTTCACATTTAAAATGTACATTAAGTCAGAAACAGCACTTTCATTTTTTTTAAACCAGTTGCTTAATGGGATTTTGTTCCACCGAAAAGGCACACAAATAAAAACCAGTGTTTGAAGCGATTCAGGCTGAGTCATAGCTGGAAACAAGAAAACACGGCAAAGGTCTTTTGTATAACATATTGCGAGTTACCAGCTGTTTTTCTGATCCACAGAGCAAAGCCCATGCTGAGAAATGGCTGCCCAAGAGGCAGGGGCTCATTCTGATTTGAGCCACCAGTTCTCTACCGGTGGATCAGATGGTATCTTAGCTCTGAAATCAGTATTGCTTTCACATCCTCGCTCATCTGTCGCCTCATGGGACAAGAGCTGCAAGAAATACGGAGGGAAATTGTTCCCGTTAGGGGACAGCTAGATTTATTTCTGTTCTTTAAAAAAAAAGCCACAATGTACAATGGGAATGTTAAAATGCCTAACAAGAGAAAGTATCCATTCTATTCTGTCCAAATCATAGGAAAGTCAACAGGATAATACATTATTTCTGCTCCCCTGTCTTATTTGTAGCCTGTCTTGGGGCTGAACTCACTGAGGGCTCCAAGGGACACATTCTCTCAAAAGCTCTCACCCGGAGACACCTCGGGGTGGCTGCCATTGTTGCCTCCATGTCCAGGAACTGCGAGTTCACAAGGATCCTTTTCAATATGGGGAATCAGATTCATGGGTTTCTCCGTGTTTTTATTTATTCTCCAATTACTTTAAATTGAAAGACTGCAACCATTTTGGGGAAAGCAATTTCAATTTTGAACTCATTTTCCAAGCCCTGAATAAAGTGCTTTCACTTACTAGAAAGGTACATCCCCCTCCTGAGAGGTCATTAGCCCTCTGCCCTTTGGTTTCTTCACATGAACAGCAGGACACTGACTTCCAGAAAGAGTTTGTGAAGCTCACTGATGCAAAACGCCCTTTCTGAAGCCTGGGCTCACAGTAAAAGCCTGAGCTCCAATCTCAAATCACACTCCACCCACCTATCCATCCATCCATCCACCCACTCACCCATCCATCCATCCATCCATCCATCCATCCATCCATCCATCAATCCACTTATTCAAATATTTATTGCATATCTGTTAAGTATAGCCAGGAACAAATGGACAATGGCCTCCCCATTATTACATCACTTAACATATAGCATAGAGGTTGGGTGATTTATGTTATATTATCCGAACAACACTGTGGTTTGCTGGTAATCACTGCTGTTATTTTTCAAAGGTTTAATGATGTTGAGTTTTGCTCAGAGTATATTCTGTGTTGTGGAAATAATCAGAGGCATCACCTTCAGTTTAAGTATATAAAATACATTTCCCAAAACAAACATGAACACTTGGCCTCTAAGACACAGCCTGCCTGATGCTCTTAAACAGAGTATCTTAACATGGGGAAAAACCATAAATATATTTGAAACATCATAATACTGAATATAGGGCTGGAAGTACAGAAAAAGATGTTTGCATGATAGATTGCTAACCACGGATTCAGAAAAAAAAAGTAAAATCAATCCTGTGGTTCCTGAAGCACAGTGAAAGGCAATACTAGATGCAAAGTCTGATGAGTAAAAATAAATTCAAGAGACATAGTGGCATAAGCCACTAGGGAATAACAGGTCATTAGAAGCTTTTAAGATTCGCACAACAGATGGCATCTTATAGGTTCCTTTACATCCTGACTCGGCCCTCGCCGCTCTCCTTCTTGGGCTGGATTTTCAAATGAGTTAGGTAGACTGCAGAATAATATATCTTGACATCATTACCTGCAATATCGCTCCGTTCCATTGCTATGCAAGCAATGCAACTTTGCAAATGATGGCTGTGTGTAGGGACGCCACTGAGCAGGGAGGAAAATTCGAGCCACGTCCACTCCCTGCTGCCAGAGGCTTAATCTGAAATAACATCTGTGAAAGAACATGTGACACTCTGATCCAACAATGCATTTGATGGGAAAAGTACTATAATGAAAATTTTAGTACAAGTGAATCAGAAAGCAGAAGGGCCAAGTGATGCCTTCAGCACCATATCTCAGTGTACACACCCTCACCATCACATCTCTGTGTGCACACACTCACCATCACAT
>JABTXL010012406.1:1429597-1462486 GCA_025134845.1 Neodon shergylaensis
CCCCCCCTTTCATAAAGTTACTACTTCCCTCCGTTCGCTCTCTTGACTTCCTGCTCCGCCGGCGACTAGACTCCTTTCCTGGTTGCGCAGAGGGCTGGGACCGTGATCTGTAAGTTTTTTCCTTTTTAAATAAATGCAATCCTATTAATAATAATTAGAAACTGGTGTGGTATTGTTCGTGACTTACGCCTTCATGCGATCTATCCCTGGTGCCCTCATAACATGTTTACGGGCCCTTGATGGATGAGAGCCAAATCCTGATATCATTACCTGGACAACATGGCAAAGGTTAACGTGTTACACCTAATGTAGTTTCGAGGTTTTATACGGTGGAGATGTTGGGAACACGTTGCTTAACAATCACTCTTTGATTTAAAGAGCCACACAGTTTGCTCAGGGCCCTGGCTGGGTCTCCAGTAGCAGGAGATGCTGCAGTAAAACATGGGCAGTGACAGATGGTTATTAGCACAAGGGAACCTCCTAGAGGGCCTAGCCAGCTCCAAACATCCAAAAATGGACCCAGAATCAGTGTCCGTGAATTTCAGAAGTTTAGAGGCTTCCATCACTGGAGGGCAAAGGGAAGTAATGAAAAACCATCTGGGAGCAAGGACCAAAAGCTGCAGGTCGCTCTTTTCCGATTTATTAAAAGTCTCTAATTAGGAATCAGTCTGGGGATAATAAGCAGGTTTGGTTCAGTCGATACCATACATGAGAATTCCGTAACAAAGAAGAGAAGGGAAAAGGGAAGGGGGAAGGGAAAGGAGGGGAGAGGGGAAGAGAAATGAAACACAGAAGGAAGATGACAGGGAGAGGGTGAGAGAGGGCTAGAGTAAAGTAGGGAGGGAGGGAGGAAGGGAGGGGTGGAGGTCTTGAGAAGGGATGCAGGGAAGAAAGTGGGGGGAAGGAGAGGAGAATGCAGAGAAGGGAGAGTGGGAGAAAAGGAAAGAAAGCCCCCACTCTATGTCTCCTGAGACCACAACCTCTTCTGGGGGTAAAAGTGCAGGTGCACACGCTAGCGTCTGGGTTGTATTTTCCTGTCAGGTCAGATTCTAGCTTTTCTGAAACTTTCTCAGTCACTGGTTTCTTGGACATTTTCTATGTAAATAGTGTTGACAGCTTTTAATTTTTAAGATGAACTCTAATTAAGAACTTCTAAAAAGGCCACAAGGGGGTTCCTAAGTGATCCCCTATTGCCTATTATCCTAAAGCAAGAGAGAACAGAACAACAGGGAACACAATCTTACTCCAAAATGCTTCCAAATGTCCGCGTGCGTGCGCGTGTGTGCACGCATGTGTGTGTGTGTGAGAGATACTGTATTTTCTATAATTACAATTTAAGAATTAATTCTAAGGAGAAAACTATAGGACCAATTAGAAATGGACATAAATCATTCTTGAAATAAAATGCTAACCCAGGAATAAGATGAGCATCCAGCCTTGTCCTATTAATTTACTTTCTCGCCACAGGAAGGCAGGCAGCATCTTTTAAGATTGTGGTGATTAAGAGAAAAGACCTCAGAGAAGTGTGTAGAAAACTGCCCAGTGACAGCATATCTGTAAAAAAAAAACATCAAGGAGAGGAGGCAGCATGTTGATGCTGTAACCCCTGGAATTGGGGACTTGTGCAGAGAGGCAAAACACATCACCCAAAGACAGGCTAGTGGAGGCATCCCAGGACACAGCTAACAAGCCGCAGGGGAAGAGGTTTGTTGTCATCATGTCCTTTGTTTTGCAGGGAATGGGAGAGAGGTTGGGCTGTAGCTTCAATTTTTAAACAACTATAATAGAAACAGCAATGCAGCGGGGAAAGGCATACAGGAATGTGTAATGAGCATTGCTATTGGATAATTAAGGCCAAGGGTAAACAGACAATAAATACAATGCCAACTGTTTCCATTCCAATATAATGGGCTATGAGTTGAATATACATGGACTCCTTGCTCCAGACGTTACAGTTTCCCTTGAAAAATATAACTTGTTGAGGGCCAAGTTTTCGAAGTAAACACCGTAACTTAAGATGTTTTCTTAATGACATTAATTCTAGTTAACCAAGAATGCTTGTAGTTTGGTCACCATCCAGATAGCCTTGAAGGGACAAGTCTGCTGCAGGAAGGGTCCTGCACATCTAAAGTGCTGGAAACGGCCAAGGTAGTCTTATGAAAATGAATATGCATATTGCTCTACCGTCCAGGGATCATGAGGCCATGCCTGGCTTAGACCACATTGCCTCAGATCTTCCTAAGGTGCCTGAAAGAGGGGCATCTCTGAGAAGCCCAGGCTCCCAGGGTAATCATCAACAACAACACAGCTTTCAACAGATGGTGAGGGGACCCACTTTTTGGTACAGTTATGAGGACTATTTCCGAATACGACAGGGAAAGCTGACTGGCCAGTACTGAAAAGAAACTCTGTGTCAAGTCATTTAATGGTATAAAAGCATCATGACACTTTTTGTCTTTGCTGTATTTTCCCTTTCAAATCAGTTCAAAGAGCAACAAATATACACATACTCAGGTCAGAATCTGAGGGCCAATACAGACTACAGTATTGCAATCATGATTTCTTGAACTTGAAAGTAAAGCTGTTCTTTGAAATAAAAAAGGAAGTGCATGCCTTTGAAATCCATGAGAAGCTCATTTGACCACAATGGGATATACAGAGCATGGTTGAGATGTCTTGAGTTAAATTACAAAACACTGACTTCACTGGCAGTCATCAAACAGAAATTAATAGCAGGCATGTTAAGACTTGGGGACATGGTCACATCAGTTCCATACTGCCTGTCTCACAGAGCTGTCGGAGCAAAGGGGCCTGAACTCAGCACAACAGCGACAGAGAGGAACACATTGTGTGTTTTTCCACAATGTCTTTGTTTATTTAATAACAGCTTTACAAGGTTCAGCAGTTACAAGGGATCCCAACATGAAGACTCTCTGACTCAGATGATGGACATGGCAGATGTTCCGGGGGACAGAAGAGACCATCTTCTCTGAAAGAAAGGTTTGCCCTTGATCCATCCACAGGGTTTAGCCTGCATTGTAGAGAGGCAAGGTGACCAAAAGAAGAGCCCTAAGGTTAAAGACAACCATCTGGGAAGGAGCTACTGCCAGAGAACAATGGCCACCATAGGGCACAGTCCTTCCCTTCCCTCACCGTCCTGTCAGGGGCGGCTTAAGAAATACAATCAAAATGCTGCTTTCCTCCTCAGCCTAACTGAATTACATCCGTTATTGCCCAGTGGCCTAGGCAATAAATGTTACTGAAAGGACTAATTTAAGATCTGAATTTATTTTAATTAGTCTTTGTAATGCTGCGCCAGATGTGAGTCTGATTACAGGCAACCTGTACTTGCTGAGAATCTCAATGAAGCCTCAAATTGTTTAGATTGCTAGACAAGACAAATTCTTAAATAAGAAGAGAAAGAGGGAAGTAAGAGCAGGGGGAGGAGTTGGGGGAGGGGGAGGAGAAGGAAGTGGGCCTGCTGGCTTATGGTAAAGTTCTGCCTGCTAGCAGATGTAGTTCTGGGGGAGGGGCCACATGTGGGATTAATAACTGATAGCTGTGGTTAACTCTGGTGGAAGAGTCAATAATCTGCCCTGGAACCCACACCCTGATCCCGAGTGGCGGAGTAATGAGTCCCCCTGGAATGAAATCTCTGGCTTTCTTTGTTGCAACTATTGATCTACTATAGGGGTCCTGATGTGATTTAGATGAGGGAGGAAGAGATAATGGCATTGATTATTCTATTTAGGAAGTTGACTAAGACAGAACTCAGGTACAATGCAGGAATAGAAAACAAAACAACCCAGCCACTCAATCATTCCTCGTCTTTGCAGTCCAACGTGACACCAAGTGGCCATGGTGACAAGGGAATAAACATTTTGATAAATCTGGAGCTTTGGATTTCAGGGACACATCAGTACGACCCTAGACATGCTTTGGTTGTGTTGGCTTTTTCAATGATCATGTATCCCAATAAGAAAACAAAGCCCTAACTTGTGTTTCAGAGACATGAAGCTGCATCGCTCTCCCAAGGGGACATGCCTTTGCCAATGGACATCATTCTGCCCAACCTACTTAGCTACATGTTTATTTAATAAAAATTTCGATGTAGGAGGGTCTTCTGTCTATGTGTTACTTTCATTGGTCAAATAAAGAAACTGCCTTGGCCTTTTGATAGGACAGCAGCTTAGATAGGTGGAGTAGACTGAACAGAATGCTGGGAGAAAGAAAGCAGATGCCATGGCTCTCCTCTCCAAGACGGACATAGGTTAGACTCATCCCGGTAAGCCATGAGCTGGTGGTGAGATACAGATTATTAGAAATCGGTTGAATCAAGATGTGAGAGTTAGCCAGTAAGAGGCTAGAGCTAATGGGCCAGGCAGTGATTAAGTGAATATAATTTGTTGTTATTTTGGGGTATAAGCTAGCCAGCCAGGAAGCCCACTGCTCCTTTTACAACAAAATTTAGATCCTCTAAATTAATCATCTTCCTCAGTTTTGGGGATGCCATAATAAAGTACCATAGGCTTGGTGACTTCTACAGCACATTTTTTTTTCAGCTTTGGAAGCCAGCAGGTCCAAGATCAAGTTTCCAAGGACGGTGTATTAGTCGATAGTTAATATTCTTCTTTGCTATGATAAAATACCCAACAAAGACCACGAAAGCAAGGAAGGGTTTGCTTTTGACTTAGGAGGGTACATTCCATTATGGTTGGGAAGGCCTGGTGGCAGGTGTGAGGAGGCATCTGGTCATGTTGTATTCATGGTCAGGAAGTGGGGACGCAAATGCTGGTGCTCAGTTCCCTTTCTCCAGGAAGTGGGGAAGTGGGAAAGTGAATTCTGGTGCTCAGCTTCCTTTCTCCTTTTTCTCAGCCTCGGGCCTGAGTGCATGGAAAAGTGCTACCATATTTAGGGTAGGTCATCTCACCTCAATTGACCCCTTATGGAAAATCTATCACAGGCCTGCCCAAAGGCTTGTCTCCTCAGTGATTTTAGATATTGTCAGGTTCCCAATCGATGTAAGCCATCGACAGTCAGCTTGCTTCCTGGTTTCTACACAGATGGTTTTATCTTCTTATATGAAGAGGAGAGAATGGAAGGCAGGAGTGAGTTTTCTTATCTTTGGTAGAAGCATGAACCGTATTCATTCCTAACTACCTTATTATTGTTCGAGTTTCACTATGTGACATACACCCACACACAGACACACACATCCACACCTTTGGTAGCGAGAGACACAGAAACAGTCCAGTACAATAATGAAGGCTAGCAGCACATTTGATAGCAGTCAGTCTCATTCAGTGGTTCTTACATAGGGATGGGATGTTGGGAGGGAGGGGGATGAAGATGGGGAATTTTTTCCTTGAGGGGCAATATTTAGGACAAGTTGGATTGTAAAGGCTGGGGATGGCAATGCTATGTTTATGGATCTAGCGGGAAGGAGACCACAGAGGCTGTTAACTGTCTTACAATGTAGAGAGTATCCTGCCACCGGGAAGAATGACACAGTTCAAAATGGGGCAGCGTGGAGAAACAGGGTACCTAGAACTCATTGAAAATTGTCCACTGGAAACTGCTTCATGTCCAGTGGAAAAGCCAGAACGGGAAGTGGAGTGGTGGTGCATTGTGCATGGGTCTTACCAAGCTCCCAGAGAGCTGTTTTAAGGGCAGTCACTGTTGAGCACCACTGGTATACCTCAGCATCTGCCTTCTGTGCCTTTTGTGGGGAACAGTCTAGGGGGACTAAGGAACCAGACCTCCAGTTTCTATTTTTGGCTTGAATAATAATGAACAATGAAGTGTTGTGGGATTTGAACATCTTCCCTATGGTCAATAGAGAAAAGCCGGCAGAGAAGAGAAACAGCATGATGGTCTAGAATGCGGAGCCGGGGAAAGCAGCTCTTTGCTTCTTTGAAAGTCAGAGCGACTAGTGTGTAATAGACACAAAATCTATGAGCCAGGCTCTTGAGATGGATAATCCTGGCAAAGGCGAGCTGTGCAAGATTGAAACAAGGGCTTAAATTCTGAATGTCAGTTTCTTCAGTTTATTTTTAGGGGGCACAGGACACAGTTTAAGAGCCCAGTGAATGTCTGGACCGCAGGTTGTACTGAGCCTTATATAGACATTGCTTTCCCTCCTGTGTATACAGATCTCTGAAAAAGTCAACTTTATAAATTAGGTACTTTAAGAGATTAATAGTAACAACCAGCAAAAGAGAAGGGCAATCATAACAATATACTATAAAAAGTTATTTAAAACATGAATTGTTTATTGCTAGACTTTTCCATTTCCTATTTTCAGATGGTGGTTGGCTGTGGGTAGCTAAAACCAGTGGGAAGCAAAGCTGATAAGGTGGGAACCGCTGTGTCTTCCTTTCAGAGTCACAAGGGCTGTGTCATGCGCGACCATTATTGCGGTCTCTCATTGGCCATTTTTTCCGATAAGAAAACCATAAGCTGAAGAAGACACATTAAAAGTCATATGCCTCAGGCTGCAGATGCCTCCATGGGTAAAGCACTTGCTGTGTTAAGTGTGAGAACTTCCGTTTGCATCCTCAGGGCTGACATAAATGCAGGAAATACATAGTAGCTGTGGTAATCACAGTGCCTGGGTGCAGAGTTATGAGACCCTCAGACCAAGATGGTGAGCTGGATTGGTGGAATCGGCCAGCTCTGGCTTCAAGGGAGAGATCCTCTCTCAGCATAGAAGGCAGAGAACAATGGAAGAAGATACCTGATATCAACCTCTGACCTCCACATGCTCATACATGTAACCTCTTCTCATATACACATGCATATATATATACATATATATATATATATACATATATATATCACAAAATTAGACACACAAAACACAGAAACAAAAGTCATTGTCTCCCAAACCAAATAGCGAGTCTGGAAAAAGCAGAACTACACAGCAGTCTGATTTAATGTCACTGCTTCCTTGACAGACAGGCATGCTGGACATTTCTTTCCTTCGATTCTTCCTATGATCTCTTTGCATTAATATCAGATGCATCTCAGCACCTGTCAAGTGCTGGGTCCTCATCTCAGAACCATAGATAAAAACAAAAATAAAATAAAAGCTCTCCTACACTGGTGTGCATAAAGGGCGAAGGGGTTACAGACAGGGGTAGACCTCAATGAACCATGCAAAGTCAGACCCGATGTGACCTTTGACCTGGACTTTGAATAATGGTGGGTGGAGTAGGTATGGAAGGTCTCAGGAAGAAGCATGGATACATCAGAGAAGTCTGAAAGCTTCCCAAGGCTTCTAGAATCCACACAAAGGTAGTAGGAGAAAGGGGGAGGTGAGCAGATGATGATGGGCTGATTATCTTTTTTTTTTTTGTCTTAGGTGAAGAGAAACCATGACCACAGCAGCTCTTAGAAGGGAAACATTGGATTGGGGAGGCTTGCTTACAGTTTCAGAGGGTCAGTCCATTATCATCTTGGACTGCAGGCAGGCAGACGTGGTACTGGAGCTGAGAGCGCTGCTTCTTGCAGGCAACAGGAAGTCAACTGACTGCCACATTGAGGGAAGCTTGAGAGGAGGACCCCAAAGCCCACTCCCACAGTGACACACTTCCTCCAGCAAGGCCACACCTCCTCACAGTGCCACTCCCTTAGGGCACTGTTTTCTTTCCGACCACTGAACTGATGTTAGCTATCCTGCTTTTAATGAGTGGGAATGTTATGCTGGGACTTTGAGGGTATGGCATACCTGAGTACTTGCACTGATGTCTCTTGATGACCCTCATGGTTGCTAAGTGCTTACAATATACCAGGAGCCATGCCAAGGACTATGCAAGAAGCAGCTGGTGCATTTGACAAGAGCACACACAATGACCAGTGTTTGCTGACTATAAAGAACTAGGTTGGCAGGATCAGTGTTGTCCCAGAATCTGACTGTATATACTCAGTGGCAAAGCTCTTGCCAAATGGAGGCCACCAGGCTCTGTGTGCAAACACTCCCATAAATAAATCTCCGCTGTGTGTCTTACATCACCCCCCTTCCTCCTTATAGCTACCTCATCCCTTTGGATGATAACTTTGCTGTGGTCTAGACAACCTGCCATTGTTTCTCATCTGCTGCAGTTTGGAGGTAGGAAAGTGGGGGCTACAGACGTGAGCACCAAGTACAGACTGCAGACAGGAGAAATGCTGGTACCAAAGGAGGAAGACAGTTTTAACTCTAGAGTTGTTGCACTGTTGTTGTCTTCTTTAAAATGTATTGATAGAAACAAAATGGTAGTGGGTACCAAAGAACCATAGAGCATAGTTTAAAAATGCAATGATGGAGCCAGGCGCTGGTGGCGCATGCCTTTAATCCCAGCACTCGGGAGGCAGAGGCAGGCGGATCTCTGTGAGTTCGAGACCAGCCTGGTCTACAAGAGCTAGTTCCAGGACAGGCTCCAAAACCACAGAGAAACCCTGTCTCAAAAAACCAAAAAAAAAAAAAATGTAATGACGGAATCTTAGTATCTGGCAGAGTTGATCTGGAAAGGCTAGAGTTCTCTCTCATCTGCATTAAGACTATTTTCCCAAGTTCAGCCCTTAAGTACAGACTCTAAGGAGTTATCATTAGTACATGTACTCCAGGCAGAAACCACCTGAATGAAGTCTCTATGAAATGCCCAGCTTTGCTTGTTTGAGAGTGAGAGGCATTATTTTAGCATTGCCTCCTGAGGCTTGGTAAGACTGGCTTCAAGTTCCCTGGTGCCTGTTGAGGCCCATGGCCTTTGGGTGGGTTCTTGTATCTTACAACTGGTTCTTCTAGAGTGGGCTCTACATAAGCTTTCATATGTTCAAGAGAGAAACATGGAAGGCACACATATGAAGGAAGCATTATTTTGATCAGCCTTTGCATTCCAAGGATTTGCATCAGGTCAGCTTTCTTCAGTGTGGGTTGAATATTTTAGGGAGGATACGGGGAATAGATGGAGGATACCACTCTGTTGAGGAAGCTTCTCTACCACCTGCCCTGTACAGGTTTCTTAGACTTACTGTGATCTGCCTTTTGGATCTTAAAATAGAATAGCAGGCCAGGTGGTGGTGGCGCACGCCTTTAATCCCAGCACTTGGGAGGCAGAGGCAGGCCGATCTCTGGGAGTTCGAGGCCAGCCTGGTCTGCAAGAGCTAGTTCCCAGATGGGCACCAAAGCTACAGAGAAACCCTGTATTGAAAAACCAAAAAAAAAAAAAAAAAACCAAAAATAGAATAGCAAATCATCCATTCAGTTTCATCTATTTCCCTCTGTTTCTTCTGATATTTGAATATAAGCTACTTAATCTAGGCTTTGGTACACTAGACTGGGAATGAGTAAAAGATGAATTTCAGTGTGAGTTCTACTGATAAATTCGTATGTGGCTATAGATAGCAGCCAAGAATTATTATAGCCAGCTTTTCTAGATACCGTGGCGAACAGATTCGGTTTCCCACAATATGTGCAAAAAGAATTCCCATGAGATGTGATTTTCTTACAAGGTCACACTGCTGCCTCTCAGTGAGAGGTAGACGTGTGGGACTGTGATTTGGGATTCCCTGTCCCTTGAGTCTGGGCAGACTGGTAACTGCAGAGTAAGTCATGTGTGGCTATGTCAGCTCCAAGTGTGGGCTATAAGAGGCAATGGTGCCGCTCCCTGAACACTCCTTGGTCTTTGAATCCTGCTGCTGCTGAGCTGTCATAGCCCATGTCACCTGAGTGTTCCTGCCAAGAGCTTCCCTGAGGACTGGGCAGGGGCCCAGCATTATGTATGAGACCTCCAAGAAAAGAAGAGCCCAGGGTAATGTCTGAAACTAGCACTCGGCTTCTTACCATCTAGGATTAAATGGAAAAGAAAGCAACAGGCTAAAGGAAGATGTTTTGTTTAAAAGAGCCAGGATTTGTTGGGCTTCAAATCATCCTCTTTCTTGTTGCCCTCTATACAGCAAATGATTCCAGACCTAAGAAATGACTTTTAAAAGATGAAATCTGTGGTAAAAAAAAGTATTAAAAGTTTCAACATCATCATCATCATCAACAACAACATGGCCCAAGAATGAAGCTGACAGTATGGCTATAAAAATGCTTTAATGACATCTTAAATAAAGAAAAAAACAAAGATGGTGACTTTCAGACAAACAAGAGCCCACTGAATCCAGCACAGTCACAGTATTGTCTCACAGAAGTTTTACCAGTTCCCAAGATCAAGAAAGGATAATCTCCAAGAGATTTAAGAGATATGGCTTCTTAAAATGAAGTAGATTATAACTGAATATACCACTTGCAAGAACAGTGTATGTACACTCACACACACACACACACACACACACACACACACACACACACAGACAGTTTGAAAAAAATATTTCTTGGTGAACATACTACCAACGTCCCCCAAAAGAACAGACTTTCATAAGACAGGATGAGAAGTCAGTCACTTGGTGAAAAATTTATTGTAGTTCTTTGAGACAGTGCTGCTGTGTTCCTCCAGCTGTCACATTTGTGGATGAGCATCGTTTGTATATGAAAAGGACATGAGTTCACTTGGCCAGAGAAAGGACTTACTATACCTTCCCAGACGGCCAACAAGGTCTTCCATCTAGTAGATCATTGTACTTTTCATTTGAATTTGGCTAGTCAGGTAAGCACAGAGGATGATATAACTTAACCTCACATAAGAATATAGAGATTTACTCTGGTCTTCTTGGGATGCTTACTCTCCAGACTTGGACGCTAGACAATGGGGGAGCTGAGACCACCAACAGGTATTCTACTAAGAGTCTCAGACAATAAACAGCCATCCAGTTTTACCCACCGACATACACACAAGAAATCTTTCAAAGGGACACCAATCCTAGCCACTCTATGATGGTGAAGTTTAGGTGAAAAATCCACCACCTCGCTGAACCCAATGAATCCCAGAGCCATGAGAAATCTTATGAGCTTCAGTCTCTTAGCATGAGATTATTAATTATACAGTAGAGAGTTCACTCACATCTGGTGCTCTGTTCACTGTTATTGTTTTGAAACCATTTGTACTTTTTTTAAAAAAAGTAATACATATATATCATCTAAGAGGACAGTGGGATATAAATCCCAGAAGAGATGCTAAGTGCTTAAAGATGTTGCTTCTCCAACAGAAGTTTTAAGTACATATGTACATATATACACATAATACCTATATAGTGTATATATAAACATATATATTCACACATTATATATACATATATGTATATATAGTCTATATAGTCTATAGTCTAAAACTGAGGTCAATAGATCCAATATTACCAGGGGTTACTTACTGTGGGATAATGTTCTTGTACACTGTAAAGATTTGTCACTCATATTGTTTTAATAAAATGGTGATTGGCCAGTAGCCAGGCAGGAAGTGTAGGTGGGGCAAATAGACTAGGAGAATTCTGGGAAGAGGAAAGGCAGAGATGCTGTCGTTATCCAGAAGCAGAGTACGCAAGATGAGAATGTCTTACTGAGAAAAGGTATCAAGCAACATGGCTAAACATAGATACAAATTTTGGGTTGATTTAAGTTTAATAATATAAGTTAGTAATAAGCTTGAACAATAGGCCAAACAGTTTATAATTAATATAAACCTCTGTGTGTTTATTTGGGTCTGTGGGACCAGGTAGGACAGAAACATCTGTCTACAGTTACTAAAATCTGCAGATGCTCAAAGCCCTTAAATAGTGATCGCATGATGTTTGCATATTACCTATGCACATTCTTTTGCGTTTTAAATTGTCTCTAGATTACATAGAATATAACCACAACATAAATGCTGTGTAAACAGTTGTGATGCTGCAATGCTTAAGAAATAATGATGAGAAAAGAAAATCTGCAACTGTTAACTGTGCAGATGCAACCACTGCAGGGTTAGCTATACATCATCAGCAGCAGCATCTTAAAAATATTTTTGTTCTGTGCCTTGTCGAATCAACAGATGTAGAATTCATGGACATAGAGGGACAGCTATGAAAGAGAGAGAGACTCAATGTGCACTTCAGATAGTTCCAAATCCTGCATAATAGCTTCTCAGATATAATTTAGAACTTCTGCATTTCTGCTGACATTCTTGCTTCTTGTAGGTTTTTTTTTATGAACTTGGGTTTTAATGATAATCTTGCTGCTTGTGGGCATTTATGCTATGAATTTCGAGAGAAGCCTTGGAAGTTGAGTTAGAGGGATCTCATCACATTCAGCGGCTGAACACTCCAGGGCTTGGCACCCTTCCTGCTGATATCTTTAATCCCATTCAAATATATTCCACTTCCAAGGCTATTTCTAATAAGGTTTGTCCCCATTATCAGTTCTATTCATACAGGCCACCAAAGCTCCCCAAATTATTCTCCCTCCTTTTAATAAATTATCAGAACATAATTCATTATTTTTCAAAGGTATACTTGACCCAGGTTCTCATGCCCTTTCCCTAGAAGCAGGTTTTCTGAAATACTTCTAACTTCTTTGATATAAAAGATATAGGCAAAATCATCTATAAGTTCAACACAAGTCCTGGGAAATGGTTCCCAAGGACAGACTTCTGTGCTATAAACTGGGCCAAGTGACAGAACAAGAGAAAAAGAATGGGGTACAAGGATGTTGGCATATAACTAGGTCTGCTCAATTGAGTTTGGACCCACATTTATGGGTCTAGGTTGTAAAGAACATAAGCACAGTCAGCCTGATTCCAGAATTTCCCAGTGTTAGTATTATTTAACACTATAAACTAACTTTTCAAATATTTTTTATCATTATTTCTCTTTCATTGTTCTATGACTAAACTATAACATTGAAAAATATAGTCACATAATAGTAAATAATCATATATGTATGTAAAAATGTCACAATAAAACCCATTTTTGTATGATAACCAAATAAACAAAAAACAAAAAAAATATGCCCACAAGACACACATGGTATGTGATGGGTGAGACAAGAGCATTGATGGCAGCTGGAAATGCAGACTAAGTTCAGTTTGACTCTTGGGAAGCCCACAGAGAGGGCAGTGATCTCCTATGGCTTCTGTACAATGCACACAGCCAAGCAGCTTGGCACCAGGGGTTTGTCACTTGAGAGTCTGGAGAGTAGAAGTCTGGTAGAAGATGTTAGCAGGACTGAGGCCTGAGGGCCGCAGTGGAAGGACCCATTTCACACCTCTCTTCTGGGTTGGTCTGTGCCTTTCTTCTTGTCTTCATGGCATTCCTCCATTTATGTCCTAATGTCTTATTCTGAGGAGGACAGGAGTAATATTGGTGCAGAGTGTGCCCTCACTTGAACTCGATTGACTCTGTGAGTTGAAGTACTGGGAATTCGAGCACCAACATGTGGCTTTGGAAAGACAGAGGTGGACATAGTTCTGTCCCTATTAAGTTTGGCTGGAAAGTTAAAATGGGAAAGGAAAGTAAAAGGAAAACCCACATCACAGTAGTGCATGACCTCACAGTATTCCTGGGAAGTAAAGGGCCATGCAGTTCCAACTCAGCTACAACTAACACTGAGCCAGAGATCTCCAGAATGCCACAGCCTCCATTAGCAGGGCTCAGAAGGGAACTTCCAACAACTCTTTCACTCTACCCAGATGATGCCATGATCTGCTGGATGTCCTGCCCACCTAAGGGCTCTAAGACGACTGTTGCCCTGGGCTGCCTCCTCTGATTATGCCAGACACCAAAGAAGCCCTAGCCTTCCTTAACTGTATGCACAAAGATTCTCAGAAGGCTGTGTGAAACCCCCACCATGTCTTCTAGAAGTCACAGCTATGCCAGCTTCTCACAGCTTTTTCTTTTCTAGATACCCCTTTACATCTCATCCCACTTGGAGCTTTGTTCTCCCTAAAACAAAACAAAACAAAATAAAATAAAATAAAAAACATGTTTTCATGGATGTCCTCTCTCCCTGTCTAACAGCAGCCATGGCCATGTTTACCCTATAATTTTCTTCTCACTTGGCTCAGTTTTGAATACCAGAAATGATTCAAGGCATGTTACTCTTAACATGACAAAAATTGCTTCCATCTCTATCCAATTACAAATCCCATCAGTTAACCCTCCCCTACTCTTCATCCCTGTTATAGGGAACGTTCCTCTCATTTGAGTCAGCAGTGAGGTACCAATGTGCCAAAGGCTGAGGGACCATTAAGGAAGAGAGGATGGGAAGGGTGTAAGAGTCAGAGGTTGGGGAGGACTGGAGTCAACCAATTTCTCCTGGACATGGCAGGACTGTTGCATTCATGAGCACACAGCAGTTGTGACTGTCTGACTACACAAGACCAAGCTAGTCAATATTCTAGTGTGGAGTTGTAAGTGTTTCATGAGCATTTGCCTCAACTGAGATGTTTCAGACCAGTGGTTCTCAACCTGTGGGTCACAACCCCTTGGGAGAGCCGAAGACCTTTCACAGGGGTCAACTAAGATCAGTGGAAATACCAGATATTCACATTATGGTTCATAATAGTAACAAAATTACAGTTATGAAATAGCAACGAAAGCAATTCTATGGTTGAGGGTTACTGCAATGTGAGGAATTGCATTAAAGGGTGGCAGCATTAGGAATGTTGAGAAGCATTGCTCAAGACGGTTAATGGCTTCTTGAGCAAGGACAGTTGGTTTTCTTTAAGGATTTGGCTCTTGGCAGGTAGACCAAGGTCCAGAGAATGGCCCCATACCCAGCTCATGGAGATCACAAGTCAGAGCTGGTGGATTATTAAATTAAAAGAAAAAGAGGACATGAAGCTGGGGTAGCAGATGGGGGTAGATTTGGAAGCAATTAAGGTGGGGTGTGTGTGGTATAAATATGACCAAAATGCATTACATGAAACTCTCAAAAAATTAATAAAATTATCTTTTCATGACTTCAAGCTTTAGCAATCTTTTATCATTATATACCAAGACCTTCTATTTATGTTTTAAAAAGTTGAGATTTAACAATTTACAAAATTATGCCCAATCATATATATGATTGCATTTAATTTTTATATCTATGTAGAAAATTCTTGGTTTTGCAGTTTTATGACTTACTTGTTTTTCTTCCTCCTGTGCCAGTCATTCATTCTATGGCCACCATCCTATCATTTCCCATAGTGCCACATGGCCATCACTATTGGCAACTGTCACCACCCGCTTCATTGTTCACCCTTGAGGGTTCCTCTCTAGACCATCAACTCCATCAGCTCCTATAATTCATCATTCTTTCCTGTTCCCCTCCCTTTATTTCATCTTGACCTCACCTGTCCTCATGTCCACCCCCTTCCTTCCCTGTAAAGCTAAGCTAAAATGTACAGTCATTACAATAGTTCACGTACAGGGACCCTTAATACACTCACTGTCTCTCATTTTGGTTCATCAATGAGGCAACCCACAAGCCCGTTTACCTTCAGTTCTTCACATAGTCAGCTCCTATGCATGGATGGAGGATACAGCTATGTTTATTGGGCTCACTTCAAATTTCTACCCTTGTCCTTCTTTTCTACCCCATCTTCATTTAGCCCTCTGGCAACTTCATTCAGCTTCATAGTTCAGTACTTCTAGGAAGCTGAGCACTGTGTCACATACTTCCTATATAAATACGATATATATTTCCAGTAATACAAAATTTATCTCACACACGAAAGGTGAAAGTTATTTTAAATGGAAAAAGTAACTCTGCCTTTTAAGATAGAATTCTCTCTTTAGAAGTCCTTTCTTTACCAGTAATATTTGCTATTGTACTTCACAAAATAATTAATCAATTGGGTATATTCCCAAGAGTGGTATTGCTGGGTCGAGGGGTAGGTTGATCCCAAATTTCCTGAGAAACTGCCACACTGCTTTCCAAAGTGGTTGCACAAGTTTGCATTCCCACCAGCAATGGATGAGTGTACCCCTTTCTCCACAACCTCTCCAGCAAAGGCTATCAATGCAAGAGATGCCCTATCATACAACAAAAATATATGCTCAACTATGTTCATAGCAGCATTGTTTGTAATAGCCAGAACCTGGAAACAACCTAGATGCCCATCAACGGAAGAATGGATGAAGAAAGTATGGAATATATACATATTAGAGTACTACTCAGCAGTAAAAAACAAGGACTTCTCGAATTTTGGAGGCAAATGGATGGAAATAGAAAACACTATCCTGAGTGAGGTAAGCCAGACCCAAAAAGAGGAACATGGGATGTTCTCACTCATATTGGGTTTCTAGCCATAAATAAAGGACATTGAGCCTATAATTAGTGATCCTAGAGAAGCTAAATAAGAAAGAGAACCCAAAGAAAAACATATAGGCATCCTCCTGAATATTAACCTTCAGCAGGCGATGAAATGAGACAGAGACAGAGACCCACATTAGAGCAACGGACAGAAATCTCAAGGTCCAAATCAGGAGCAGAAGGAGAGAGAGCACGAGCAAGGAACTTAGGACCGCGAGGGGTGCACCCACACAGAGACAATGGGAATGTTCTATTGGGAACTCACCAAGACCAGCTGGCCTGGGTATGAAAAAGCCTGGGATAAAACCAGGCTCGCTGAATATAGCGGACAATGAGGACTACTGAGAACTCAAAAACATTGGCAATGGGTTTTTGATCCTACTGCAGGTACTGGCTTTGTGGGAGCCTAGGCAGTTTGGATGCTTACCTTGCTAGACCTGGATGGAGGTGGGATTTCCTTGGACTTCCCACAGGCCAGGGAACCCTGATTGCTCTTTAGGCTTACGAGGGAGGGGGACTTGATAGGGGGAGGGGGAGGGAAATGGGAGGTGGCGGCGGGGAAGAGACAGAAATCTTTTATAAATAAATAATAAATAAATAAATAAATAAATAAAAAAATTAATCAAAATTCAGGAAACTGAGCTTTGGGAAACTCAGCTCTTACTATGACTAAGGAGTTTGAAAGATGCTGGAGCTAGCAGTCAAGCAGACATCCAGGACATGATTCTTCATTAATTAAAGGAAAAATAAAGAGGAGTTTCCCAACAATATGGTTTGTCAGTCTCTCTTAAAGAGCGGATGCCGCATTACTGCCACAGGGTCTCTCAGCCAACTGTGATTCTGCTTTAGACTTAACTATGTCAAGTTTCCCAAAACCCAGAAGTGAAAACCAAGATAAAGGTCATGTGCTTTCCTGCATGATCCATCTCCCCAGCCCTGCTCACTTCTTTATGCAGCTCTTTATGATGACTTCTGGATGACGGACATGATTTCTAGTTTATCTGGGAGAATTTCCTCTTGAAACCTTAGGCTGAGTTTTCATGGTGGGTTCTTTGCAGGGAAGGATGGTTGCACTGTTTACATTGCTTGACTTTTCTAATTTGTTTGGGATAAAATTCCTAATGCTCTTAACTTATTATTTTTAAGTTACTTCGTAGTTTTATATAATCTCTCTAAAATTTTCAACATTGCATGGGTTTTCCTTCTTTGTCTTTTATAAAACCAAAATGCTAATGTTATTAATTTTTTAAAAAACTCAACATTTGAGTCTTTTAATAATCTTTATTATGTCATATATTATTTTATGTATTTTCATTATCTTATCCCAGCAAGGCTGATTCTGTTGTTCATTACTTAACAGGTTAAAAGGGATGTCTTCATTTTCAGACTTTCTTTTCCAGTTTTAGAATTTCACTTGTATTTTCCTTCTCAGAGCTATACCAGTGTATCTCACAAGTACTGACAAAAAGTAAGGGTTTGTTTTTTTCTGAGGGCCACCATATTCATATATGTTTATTCACATAGGTTTATATGTTTATATTTATTCTTATCTCTTTCAGATATAATGAAGTAATGACTTTGAAAAACGATGGAGTGTATAAGTGTCTTTGTGTGTATGTGTGTGTTTATGTGGGCAGGTGTTTGAATGAGTGTGTGAGTATGAGTGTGTGTTTGTGAGTGTGCATGTGTGTGTTTATGAGTGCATGTATGTGTTTGTGAGTGTGTGTACATGTATATGTGCATGTCTGTGTGTTCTCTTTCTGAAGCACAATTAATAGAAATCCAGAGACAGATATTGAGGTTCAATCTGAAGACCAGAAAAGCAAAGTAACCAGTCACTGGCTCTTACCTTTACCCCAGTTGGAAAATCTGCCTCTAGGAATCCTCAGAATGAGACTGAATCTTAAACCTGTCTCCTCCCATTTTATAGTTCTCTCTCAGGCTGGGATTAAAGGTGTGCATCACTACTGCCCAGTTTCTATGGCAAACTAGTATGGCTACTGGGATTAAAGGTGTGTGCCACCATTGCCTGGTGTTTATGGCTGATCAGTGCAGCTGTCTTACTCTCTGATCTTCAGGCAAGTGTTATTTATTAAAATAGAAATGAAATATCACTACATTTCCTCTTTTTCTCTAAAATAAAAAAGGAGGCTAACTAATTTAAGGAAAACTATACAATAAGTACAATGACTGTATACAATATATAAGGCAATAGATATATTGATAATGTCTAGTCTATTTGAATCTTACAAAATCAGAGTAAATACTTCATATTTATTTTATCAAGGTAAGTCCAAATCTTGTACCTAATTTACTTTCTATCATGACTTGTTTATTGCATCAGGTAAACAAGGAACAATATAACTTTAACTATCTAGTCTTCAAATCGCTCAGAGACCCAAGAAGGAAATAATATTAAGTGAGTAATCAGGAAGTGCAAGCAAATGACTTTCAAGAATTGTGAGAAATGAGAGAAACAGCTGGCTGCCTGGACAGTCACCCAAAGTTCCTCTGCAATGATAGGACATATCTTTGGCATAAAGACCTAGACTATCTGTCAGACTATTCTGTGAAGCACGATTTTCTGAAGGACTATCTCTCTTTTTCTTGACAATGTTTAGCAGTCATTTTCTTTAGTGTCCTGCTTGTCCAATTAGGAAAACATACTGTCAACAGTCAAGGCAAGGGCATTTTCTTGCCCAGTGATTTACTTTTCCCACAAAGAAAGAAAGTAGAGTTTCTTTGATCCCCATTATTTTTTCTATACAATTGGTGATGCTAAAAGCAGGCATATCTCATTGTCATAAAAAAGAGCCTATGTCATTAAAACATCTTAAATGCCATATCCTGTAGATCTTTGAAATATTTGAAGATGACCTATCTAAAATATATCTTTGTTTGACCTTGAAAACATACTGAAAGTGACTACGAGTTCAATTATAATAGGTAACTAATTACTAACCTGCATTTCCTTATTATTCTAAACAGTTGCCAATAACAACTTTCAAAGACTAGAAATTTGCATTACATTGTTAAAAGAGCTGTATAGGTACAATATCTTGAACAAGATTAGAAACATATGTACAGTATGTTTTAACAAAATTAATTTCAAATTTATATCAATATATAATGGTTATATACAAGTAAAAATGTACAATGTACAAAAGTCTAATCCAAAGTAAAACATTTAAAACTAGTAGTTGCTTTTTAAAACTAGATTCAATAATCTACCTTTTTATCTTATCAAATCTATATCTTTCCTTTTTCTTTTCAGAATAGATACAATATTGACCTTTTATCCTATCATATCTATATCCCCCCTTCTTTTACAACAAGAACCAATGTGGTCAGAGAGTGTGGCTTTTATGGTCTATATTCCATGACCTTTCCCTTCTAGTTCTGCATTATAATTCAGAATGTGGCCAAAGCTTCACAATGTCTTTGAGTGTTAAAAAATACATATTCATAAATTTTTGAGAAAAATATTCTATTATAGTTTATCAGACCAAATATCATGTTCAAGTCTACAGTTGAATTTCTTTCTGTTTGATCTACTGTATATGAATAGAGGTCCTTCAGCTGGGTTTTTGAATGTTCTGTAGTGAACTTTTAAATATCTAAAAGGGAATTTTGTCTTAAACGCTGCATTGGGGGATACTAGAGGGTGTAGACTTAGTTCATAGACCCATCTGTGGCTGATACTGGCCCTGACTTTGAGAGGAAATTTATTCTCCCAGTATCAATTTTCTTTGCTTTTCATAAGACACTGATGCACACCGAACAGTTAGGTTATTTCCAGTTTGTCTTTACATTTGCCCAAGAAAGAATTTGTATTGGACATACCACCCAGGGAAAGACTCCTGTCATCTGTAACTCTGGTTTTACCTAAAGACCATAAAATTAAAGATTAACTTGAGCAAATGCCCTCAGGTTAAATATTGGTCTCAGTAACCAGTTTACATTTCTGGCTCGTACTGCTAGGAGTTTTCATACTTTGTAAATTTTTAACATTTTTTCCATCCCATATAAGCATTTACAGCTTCTAAAAGGGCCTATTATTTTCAGTTCATTTCAGAGAGAATGTTTATTCAAATTGTATGGTTTACCATTTCAATATTGCCAAAAGAAAAACTAGGCATTATTTTTTTTTATTTTTTATATGAGTTCCTTTAAGACCCATAAAACCATTTTTGGAATTGATCCTTGTTTACTTGAATCATCATATTAAAATAATCACAACTTTTAGAAATAGCAAGCTATAGGTTTGTTCTTGAACTTATTTTGTGGACTTAAATCTTAGATACATGTGAATGTGAATTTAGAGCTCAAAGAGGGATGCATGCATTTCCCTGGGAAGGGGACATAGGTGAGATGGGTTTGGGTGAGGGGCATAGAGAGATGGGAGAGGGTTGGATGAGCTGGGTACAGTAGGTGGTTGGGGTTGGGAGGGAGGGGGAGAGTAATGAAAGAGAGGTCTTGATGGGGTTAGGGAGAAACTTGGTGGCAGGGAAAGTCCCCAGGAATCTACAAGGATAATCCCAGCTAAGACTCCTAGCAATAGCAGAGAAGGTGCCTGATCTGGCCTTATCAGATTGGTGACTGCCTTAATTGTCATCAGAGACACTCTATCCAGTAACTGATGGAAGCAGATGCAGAGATCCACAGACAAGCACTGGGCTGAGCTCTGGGAGTCTTGCTGAAGAAAGGGAGGAGGGATTCTACAAGCCAGGGGGCTCATGATGGGGGAACCCACAGAGACAGCTGACCTGAACTCATGGAAGCTCATGGACTCTGGATCAACAGTTAAAGAGTCTGCATGGGACTGACCTAGGCCCTCTGCATGTGTGTGACAGTTGTTTAATAACTTTGTCTCCTAGCACGGAGATCAGGACTTGTGCTTAGCTGGCTTTGGGGAGTGATTTTCCCCCCATGCTGGGTTACCTTGTCTACCTAGGACACAAGGGGAGGAGCTAGATCCTGCTTCAACTTGACTTGAGGTGCCAGGCTTTCTTTGTTCAAGCCCTTGGGAGGCCTGCCCCTTTCTGAATGGAGCTAGAGGAAGGGTGGAAGGAAAGGAAGGTAGATGGGAAGTGGGGGGGGGGGGAGGGGAGGAAGAGGGAGGGGAAACTGTGGTTGGTATGTAAAATAAACGAGAAAATGTTATTTAAATAAAATTAAATTAAGAAATAATCAGAAATGAATATTTTATTCTTTTAGGTCTATGGACTGAAAAGAAAGATTCATTTTATGTGTATAAGAATTTTGTCTGCGTGTATGTTTGTGCATCATGTGTATGTCTGTGGAAGCAGGAGGAGGGCATAGGATCCCTGGAACTGGAGTTACCATGGTTGTGAGTCACGATATCTAGGTGCTAGGTCCCTTGGAAGAGCATCCACCAGTGTTCTTAATCTTTGAGCTATACCCTAGTCCCTGGCCCTCAGGATATTAATAAGCAAGACTTCACTGTATAACTCACTTTTAGTAATGTAAGTCAGCTCCAATTCTAAAGGCATTCCTTAGAGTCTAACCAGGGACTGCAGGCATTAAAAATAATTGGTAAAGAAAATGCTAGGATTTATACGGATCAGGCGGCATGAAACAGTGTGTGATTGATCCCCAGCTTTCCAAGGGCTCTGCAACTTGATTTACCATATCCTGTATTTGGGAATGTATTTTTCCCCTTTTCATATCTTAATAAATCCTTCTTACCCCTTAAACAGATGCACGTGGATTTCCCACTACAAGGTTATACATGTTATTTTATAACATGTATATATATATAAAATATACAAACATGTTATAATATATTCATACGTAATTAATATTTATATAATACATATTATATATATATGGGGGGGCAATCAGAGGATAAAAATGGTGGGAGTCTGTTCATTGCTTCTACAAAACGAGCCCCGAAGAGCAAACTTGGGTCATCAGGCTTGGCAGCAATGTCTGTACCTGCTGAGTCATTTCACCTGCTCTCGTTAATCCATTTTTAAGTAAATTCCTTTTTCTTTCTTAGTTCAGGAAAAGAAAATCAAAAGTTTTCCGGGTGTGAAATTTATGAGCTGTTATGAACATTCTTTTCCTACATGTTAACACGTGAATCAAATAGCTGAGGAGCAAAGTAATCTCCCCCAAGGGACCCCGTTCTGACACGAAAACGAGGAGCAGACAGCTCAGTTCAACATCTAAAAGGCTCGGGTTCCACATAAATGACCTGAGACTTTGGGAGAGCTTCGCACAGAGACAATGCTGGTCTCACGTGGGGGCTTTGGTGGCAGAGATCACAAGACATCATTTCTTCAGTTTAATAATCCATTTAATACCATCTTTCAATCCCATTTCATGCTCAGTAAACCAAGAGTAAGGGAACTTTTTGCTGACACTGGTTTTTGTGGAAGAGCCTTTTGTTTACAAGGCAGTGGCAACATGATCTTATCGGGGCCCCTCATCCGGGGTTTGCTCTGACTCCCATCCAAGCGATGTTTTCCTGTGATGTGCGAGTTTTCAGAGTCAGGATGCTTGCCTTCTGCTAAATTGGTCTGATAACTTTTGCTGGCATTTAAAACACAGATCTATTTCTACTTTCTGCTTCAAAAATCTCCTTAAGTAATCTCTTCTATTCAGTCACCTCTGGATTTTGCTAGGAAACCTGGCACATTCAGAGGCTTGCATGTGAGCGAGAGCAAAGGAAGCCTTCAGCCCGGGACCTGGATGGAGGGTCTCACTTTGAACTTGTTGCAGTAGCTTCATCTTTGTGTGAGCTTTGATTACGGAGGAAACACGGGCTTACAATCAGGTTAGAGAAGGAAATCACATGGAACAGGCAAAGAAAAAACTCATCTCTCATTCTGTGTACCTAGGACCTGAGTTGGCGTTATGTGTGGTGCTGTGCACCTCTCTTTCTCCTGTTTGAGAAGAGTGACGGCAGGGCAGTCAAGCGGGATGATATAAGCCTGCATTAAGAAATGCTTTCATAATGTTTTTCAGAGGCAGGTGTGGCATTTGCCGTTTCTAGAACATTCATGCATTATGACAATTTTATCTTCAGTGTCTGTGATCCTGAAGTCAAAATCTCCTAGAAGAGAATGACCTAGCAGCAGCTGGAGCCTGAGTCTTCTGACTCAGTCTCTCCAGAAGCTGTCTCCACTCTTGTCTGTCTGTCTGTCTCTCTTTCTCTCTCTGTGTTTCCTCTTCTCATCCAGGTAGTGCACAAAGGGTCACAAAGCATCAGCAAGGAGATGTGGTTTTGCATGGCAAATCCAACCTCTGCATTGGGCCTTTCTCTTACCATACCATAGGTAAGCATTTACTTTTCAAAAATTACCTTATTCATTTATATTCTTATGTGTGGGTCAGGGGTGTTGCAGTTGCCACAGCTTCTGTGGGTGCTCGAAGAAGAACATGGGGGCCTTTGAGGATCTCCTTCCAATGTGTGACCCTGGGCGTTGGATTTAGGCTTGGTGGCAGGTGCCTTTCGTCACCCACTGAGTTTTCTCATCAGCCCAGCATTTACTTTGGAGTCCCTGTGGGCATTTGCTAAAACTGACCAACAGATACACACATGAATAAATGTCTAAAAGTGTCTGTACAATAGAGTAACAACACCTGAAAAGACTTTATATTGTCATCATAAGAAAGCGTCCAAATGCTTCCTGTGTGTTGGATGCTTTGGGGGGGGGGTTCTCAACCAGTGGGCCAGACCTAGGTGGGAAGCCAGGGCGTTTGTGTAAGGGATGATCAGTTTCAGAGGGCAGTGACCACAAAGGAGAGACTCCTCAGAGCGTCTCCAGGTGTTTCATAGTGTCCCCAAACATCTGGAGGGTACACAGAGGAAAACTTTATACACAGAGATCGTTGGACCTGTTAGCATCCCTTAGGAACCTCTGGGTTCTCTGGGAAAGGTGGACTGATGGCTAACAACATGAAACAGATGAAGAGACGAGGAGGTCGCCTGAGTGAAAAGTGCTGTATGTGTGGGAAGCAAGCTCGAGCAAAGGGGCAGCCAAGGGAGTGAAGGGTGGAGAGAATGGGAAAGGCAGCGAGAGCCCCGTTAGATTTGGTGCTGCTCCGGATTTGGTGCGAACTGCTCCAGCGGTAAAACGTTTGCTCTGAATAACCTTGGATTCCAACGATTTCCTCCTTGCAGCCCTGGTTTATGAAGCCGGCAGTCAGTGTTCGCTGTTGCACCCGAGAAAGGCTTCTGGTCCTTTACAGCTGAGCTTTCCCCGTGTTTGGGAGGTCCAACAGACACCTGCGGATAATGGCTATGTGCCGGTGAGGGCTACAATCCAGGACTCATGTACTGTGATCCCTTTCTATTTTTTTTTTTTTTTTTTTTTTTTGGTTTTTCGAGACAGGGTTTCTCTGTGGCTTTGGAGCCTGTCCTGGAACTAGCTCTATAGACCAGGCTGGTCTCGAACTCACAAAGATCCGCCTGCCTCTGCCTCCCGAGTGCTGGGATTAAAGGCGTGCGCCACCATCGCCCGGCTTTGTGATCCCTTTCTAAACATCACAGCATGATTGTTGTTTTGGCTAACAGCTTAGAGGCTGGGTATAACTCTTTCTTTTTGTTCCTTTGGTTCTTTCTTTTCTTAACTCCTGGGAGCAGAACTACAGTGCATGAAGCTACCACATGACCCATGATTGGCTGCTCCTGTCTTTGGTACATTTGCCTAGATTGTTTGCAAGATAATGATTAAAGAAGGGACTTCCCCAGCACAGTTCCTGTCTCCCTCTGGAAGACCAGCACAGTAGACTTTGGTCTTAAAGTTATCTGTGGGGTCAATCGGAGACCAAAGCACAGTAACAAAAAAAGCCAGCTTGAATTTGACAGTGGGGTCAGCAGGGAAATAATGAGGGATTTGTTCTATCTAGGAATTCAAGATGGCATGGTTCTTGTGACTCATGCTCTCACACAATTAATACAGTGCTTGCTTTTTGGCAGAAAAATTAAGGGCTAACCAGACAGCATCCTGGGTCTTAATTTTTTATTTATTTTTAATAAATAAAATTTAACTTAATTATTTATTATTTATTTTTAAGTTTCAGCATTGCATTTTATGAAATCCAACATAAACAAAATAATTCACATAATCCACATAAGAAGGAGAAATAGGCCATCCATATAGGGGCTATAGGGGGTATTAAAGAACTATGTAAAAGATTTGGTGGGGCAACAAGACAGCCTCTGCCCCGTTCTTTTCAAATGGCTAGAGAAATAGAGATAAAAGGGGGTCTGGTTGGTTGTGCAGATGAGATGAAGCTTGGCAGATGATGCTGGTCAGGATAATAAATTAGTGTAGTAATCAGAATGGAAAAGAATTTGGTATTTGAAACACCAGACTAAAACCAGGCTGGTTCTTTATGAGAGTCACTTTCGGCATGGAGGGATGCAGGCATGCTGTAGTAGGCTGGAAACTGGGCCAAAGACCACGGGAATGATCAAGAAATAATCTCAAGAAGTGCTAGTTTCTATTCCAACAACTGTGACACAGTGGCTTTGGCACCAAAAGATGTTAAAGTTCACCCATAGCAACAGGAGGACATGTCAAAAGAGATCTTATTTTCATAGAATAGATGGGCAAGTCATTCTTCAAAGGCTATGTGTCACAATCACCAAGGCCAGATGAAGATAAGTTCAGAAGTCCCAGGCTGTACACAGCTTCTCTGACTTCCCGGATTAGCCCTCTCTCCAGCGTCTGACTCAGCATAGGATGTGACTGCCACAGTTCCTTCTCATTCCTCCATTCTCCTCTAGAATGTGGCTGAATGTGTTTCTTCAAAAACATAAACATCCACATTTTACAGAGGTCCCCTCGGTGCTGTTAGCAAGACCTGGGTTGAGGGATGGGAACATGGCTCAGCATCCTTCTTGCTTGAATCTCAAGTCTGATGGAGGGCCTGAGTCCTGATTTAAGAACCCAAGTTAAAAAAAAAATGCTGATTGAGGCCTCATTCCTTAGGGCCGAGAGGAGGGAGTAGAAACAGAAGGTTCACGCATGGGGGCCTCCTGGCCAGCTCGCCCAGACGAAAATTGATTGGTGAGCTCCAGGTTCAATGAGAGATTTCATCTCAGAAATATGATCAAGAGGGATGCCACCACCCTTCACGCACGTGTGTGCATGTGCCACACATGTTACAAGTACATAGTAGCTGATGGGGGGCTTCCTTCAGCTAGCACAGGCACCACTGCAGAGCACAGGGGTTGCCGTAGTTTCTCACAGCCGCCTCCTCAGACACTTCTCTTCATCTTTCATGATTTGGGTGAAAACCCAATACAGCTAGGAAGAAGATGTGCATAAGCGAGGCATAATTATATTGATTCATGTTCTGCTGATAAGGATTTATTTGTCCTGAAGGCATCATAATGGCCCAGATTTGCCCACGATCAATGACTCTCGGGCCAATAAATCCTGGTATTGGCAACAAAAGCCAATATCTACTTAAACTTTTTTCAAAGTGTTGTTATATTATGCTGATGGCATGAAACATGGGGATGCATAAAAGCACGGTCTCTCGAGCTGTATGTTGACAATGGATTTGTAAGTCCTCTACTTAATATTCTAGAGTCTTGTGACATAGGCACAAGTGGCTATTCCAGGGAAAGTTAACAATGCGGACTGATAGCTGGCGATACCTTTCTAGAAGGGTGAACAAGGGGACCGTAGATGAAAATACTGTGTCAAAAATCAAGCACAGAGATGCTAAAGCATAATATAGCGTGTCTATAAGGTGAAGCTCTGTGCAATGAGACTTGCAAAATAAAAGCGAAAAACCGGCAGGCGCTGGTGGCACACGTCTTTAATCCCAGCACTGGGATAGAAACCAAATATGAGTGAGTACATCCCATGTTCCTCTTTTTGGGTCTGGCTTACCTCACTCAGGATAGTGTTTTCTATGTCCATCCATTTGCCTGCAAACTTCAAGAAGTCCTTGTTTTTTACTGCTGAGTAGTACTCTAATATGTATATATTCCATACTTTCTTCATCCATTCTTCCATTGAAGGGCATCTAGGTTGTTTCCAGGTTCTGGCTATTACAAACAATGCTGCTATGAACATAGTAGAGCATATACTTTTGTTGTATGATAAAAACCGGTCTCGCTGAACATAACAGACAATGAGGACTACTGAGACCTCAAGAACAATGGCAATGGGTTTTTGATCCTACTGCACCTATTGGCTTTGTGGGAGCCTAGGCAGTTTGGATGATCACCTTACTAGACCTGGATGGAGGTGGGTGGTCCTTGGACTTCCCACAGGGCAGGGAACCCTGACTGCTCTTTGGGCTGACGAGGGAGGGGGACTTGATTGGGGGGGGTGGGAAAGGGGAGGCGGCGGTGGGGAAGAGACAGAAATCTTTAATAAAAAAAAAAGAAAAAAAATAAATAAAAAAAAGAAAAAATAAAAATACTTCAAAGTGAAAAAAAAATCCCAGCACTCGGAGGCAGAGGTAGGTGGATCTCTGTGAGTTCGAGGCCAGTCTGATCTACAAGAGCTACCTACAGGATAGGCTCCAAAGCTACAGAGAAACCCTGTCTCAAAAAAATCAAAAAAAAAAATAAAAAGCGAAAAACCTTTGTTAAAAAAAAAGGTGGTAATAGGAACAAGCAGGATAAGAGACAGAGCAGGGCTGAAAAGCACCTTGGGAAAAAAACATCAAGGCAAAGAAAGACGACAACATTCTCAGGCTCCTGTCTTGCACCAAGAACAGAGGGAACTGTCTGATATATGTGTTTGCTAGTTTGTTGTTTCTGTGATACAACACCCAATGAAACAGCTCATAGCAGAAAGGGTCTATTTTGGCTTATGACATCAGAAGTTTCAGTTCACAGTCAGGTGACCCCTTTGTCACAGACCTGAGGTGAGGTGCAAACATCACACTGAAGGGTGGGGATGTTGCAGTAGAAGTGCTCATCCCGGGAAAGTCAGGGAGCAGAAGAGAGGGGCAGAGGAAGAGGCTCGAACAAGTTAAACCAGTGGATGTCATACCTCCAGTGACCCCCGGTTTCCAGTCTTCTATTAGTACATTCAATTACAAATCCATCAATAGATTGATCACTCTTTTCACTGGAGCTCTAAGAATCTGATCACTTCCCAAAGCCTATCACTGGCAATCAAGCCCATGAGCTTTCTGGCAGAACCACAATGTAACCAACTACAATGGTGGCTGTTGCCTTCTTGATTCACAAGGCAATTCTGTCAAGAATATGTGACAAAGAAAGCATAACCATCTTTCTTACAGAATGAGGTGGCACCAAAGACCATTGTTTTGCACGGCAGAGAGAACTGGAACCTGAATCTAGGTCTGCCTCATCCAAAAGATCATGGTGTGTCTACGTCAGTATAGGCAAAAAGCTCCAACTGTTCACTTTAAAGAACTGGCTGGCATTTGTCAACAAGAGTTTTCTAAGAATGACTGGTGACTTGTGATGTTACTTTCTTACCCCTGAGTAATTTGATCTGCCCCACCGATATGCCCCAGAAACTTCTAGGCGATGACACTGAACGTTGGTGGTGGCTCACAGACAAAGCAAACCAACCTGCATTTTGTTCCTTTGTAGGGTAAAGGTTTTGTGGGATAAAAGGATGCTGGGATGTCTTTGACCTTGGGGAAGACCAAGAAGGGCCTTGGGACTTTACACATTGATGTTTCTATGGGTTCATGTCCAGCTCTGTCACCTACAAACTAGGGACAATTCTCTGTAAGTTTTCTGCTACCTCTGGAGCCGAGTACTGCCATGTGATTGACAGAAAGGAAATCAGTACGCTTGTCTTTGTCTTAGGAGTGGGAGGAGAATCCATCTTCACAATGTGTGGGGAGTCCAATGTTTTTATGCATGAATATTTCCTGGGAAAATGAAATATAAGAGACTAGTATCATGAAGACACTTAGTGGCATAAGAAGCTTTTATTTTCTTACCTATAAAAATATTCTAAAATCTTAAATCAAGTATCATGTTTTAGATGAACGTTTGTCAGTGTATTTCAGGAGTCACATATTGCCTTTTAAATATTTATTATTATTTTTCTTTTCTTTTTTATTTATTAATAAATTTTTTATTTATTATTTATTAATATTTATTATTCATTTAATATTTATTATTATTTTTCAATTAACCATGTAATATACAATAAAACATGAGAGTAAACATATTTTGCTTATATGCTTATATACATACACACATATATATTGCCACACACGAATGTATATATGTACACATCTACAAACATAATCTTATGTATATTTGGTAATATAAATATAAGATGCTTCAAATTTTGTTGTTTCTTACTGGGAACATATTCATCTTGCTTACTGCTGACAATTATCTTGTTGGACCAAAGATTTGCCACTTGCAGCATGTGCCAATATTTCCTTTTTTTAAAATCTGGATTGTAGTCTTAAAACACTCTGCTTTTGCTGTGCCAAACCAATCATTTCCTCCACCAATTTTCGACTAATTTTTATAAAACAAAGAAGCAGAGCGGGCAATTATTTCGATATCTCAGTCCAAACAAATTCTGCTGTGCAGACAAAGAAGGCCACGGCTGAAAGGGACCCATCAGCCAGCGGGCTGTGCCATCCTGCAGTGGCTCACGGTGTCAGTTCATTGCTGACATCTGACTCTAATAGAGGAGAGCTTGTTTCAGGGAAGGTCTACGTTGCACAGAAATTCAAGTTGTTTAAAACTCAGCCCTCTAAGAGGGTGGTTTCATGTGTGAAAGCAGTTTCTAAAACCACAGATATGTTTGGCAAGGGAAGAAAGGAAAGACTTCTTCTGATAGAAGTCCCTCCCCTACCCAAAAGTAGATGAATTTTCTCATATTCAGAAACGGCGGGGGGGGGGGGAAGTGAGGTCATATCATCCTCAAATTTTTTGTTTCTCATGCATTAAATAAACATGCCTGATTTTACAATTACTTACAATTCCTCTTTCTCCAGGCACTCAGATTCCTTTAGGCTTCCTCGTGACTCTACTCTCGGAAAAGACAATAGATTTAAGAACGAATTCTTATAAAAGTCATCAATATCCCACCAAAGATATTCCAAACCCAGCTAACGGTCGACTTCTGTCCTACGTACCCTGAATCACACTACCATCCAGTGAGAGGCAATGTCTTGATGGATCATTCATGGAAAACTAAAGTAATTACCATCATTCTAATATTCCTATTTAAATGCATGAAAAACTGATTAGCTGAAGGCAGCCCTATATATAGCAGAAATGGCATCTTCTTAATATTTATGCTAATGTGAAAGACATTTTACACAAAGGTTAGAGGTGACATATGGGTAAGAAATGATCTTAACATACACACTTATTTACTTACAATAATGCATGACATGAGTCTGACTTCCTGAGAGGGATTTACCAAGCATAGAAGACGAGATATGGAGGAATAATTCAATAGGAAAATAATACACATGCACGGGGCACAAATACATGCATTCACAAGACAGGTTCTTGTAGGGTCACCCAAGGCTCATGCAAGAGTGGGGTGCACATGCTTCCAAACTCCAGCTTCACAAGTAGATCTCATTCTTTCAGCCTGAAGTAGGCACATTTTTTTTTTGGTTCAAAGAGAATTTAGATGGAAATTGGGAAAGGTATAATGATTTCTGTGACTCTGCATGCTACCTTGTCTCCAAAGCAACTAAGAAGTGTTAAAATGATGCCATTCTAAACTGCTGTCACTGTCTGGAAGGAGGGATGAAGAGCTCGCCTCTAAATTCCACGTGATTTGCACACTTCGTTTCCACGTGGCTAACCCGCAGGCTGAATCCTGTTTCCTGACAGCTCTAAGTATGCTCCAAGGTGAGACGCTACAGAAACTGTGCATAGCAATGAACACAGCTCAGGCTGTGCGTGAAGAACAAATAAAACATGAAATTATCATTGATGGAGGTGGGTCTTGTATCTTATCTGTTGCTTTCATTGGTTAATTAATAAAGAAACTGCCTAGGCCCATTTCATAGGCCAACCCTTAGGTGGGTGGAGTAAACAAAACAGGATTGGGGGAGAAAGAAGCTGAGTCAGTGAGTCGCCATGATTCTCCCACTCCCGCCAGACGCAGGTTAAGATCCTCCCTGGTAAGCGCACCTTGTGGTGTTACAGGGATACTAGAAATGGGTTAGATCGATATGTAAGAGCTAGCCAATAAGAGGCTACAGATAACGGGCCAGGCAATGTTTAAATGAATACAGTTTCTGTGTAATTATTTCGGGTACAAAGCTAGCCATGTGGGCGGCCGGGTGCTGGGGACGCAGCCCAGCCGCCCCTGTTACTACATATCATGAACTGCGAACTCACACAAGCAGGCTAAGAACGGGTTACAGCCGAGAACGGATTTCAAACAAGCCTCTGATTTAATGATAACCTAAGCCGGAGCCTGATTGAGGGCAATCAATGCTTCTCTCTTTATCTGCTTCTAACTCACTTTTTATACCAAAAGGAGAGCGGCTGTTATAACATCAGCTGTAGAAGGCTGCAGCGAGCCCTGAAAATAGAAAGGCTGTTTCCATGAGCAATTACGACACAATACACATCCGTGCTGAAAGTATGGTCAAGTGAGCAGGTAACCAATAGCAACTTCTTACTCAGCAGGTCGGGGCCAACTCACTGGAAAGATGGCATTTGCTTTCCATGGGCACATGCTAATTGTGCCTGCCCTCACTGGGAGAACCGGGACCCACAAGAAATATGACTTTCAGATTTCAAATCTGAAGCAACAGCCAGATGAATCACCCACTGAGAAAGAGGCAGTACAGGAAGGGACCCTCAGTTAGGCCCCTAAGATTGTCATCTTCTTATAATTTTTGATTTATAGTGAGAGCCTGTCATTCACCCGCATCTACCATTTTCTATTCACACCCCTGAAAGCCAGATCCAGCACTCACTCCATGAACTGTATTTATTTTCATCTGAGTGTATTCTTTGTAGCATTTCATTATCCTTTATGTCTTTTACTCAGTGTTTTCTTTTCTTTTTGCTGTTTTCCAGTCATTTCTGGGGCACTGACTGTCTTTCAGGGAATCTCTGGCATGGTGAATTCTTTTTGAATCAATATTATTTTTAAAACTGAAAGAGTACTCATTGAATAGTCAGAAGATTCTAGTTTTCTTATAAATTAATTAATTCATCAATTAATTATTATGTGCATGGATGTTTCACCTGCTTGTGTCTGTGTAACATTTAAACATCTGGAGCCAGCAGGGGTCAGAGTTGAATTCTGGATCTCCTAGAACTGGAATTCAACTGTGAGTTGCCATGTAGGTTCTGGAAGTTGAACTCAGGTCCTCTAGAAATACAGCCAGTGCTCTTAGGCACCGAGCCATCTTTCCAGCCGTAAGGCTAGTTTTTAGACAAGACTATTTGCAGAGAAGCCAGGGATTTCTATTAATTACTTTCTTATTGTGACTACCAAGCAAGGAGCAACTTCAGGGAGGGAGGATTTGGCTGGCTCACAGTTTAAGACAATAAAGTTCACTACAGCTGAGAGGCAGGAGGAGGAGATCTGGTGGAGAATTTCTGGTGGGGATGGAGGGAGCATGGGGAGCATTCATGATGGAATGGTGGAAGAAGATGGGTGCAGGAGGCTTGCTGGAGGAGGAGAGGTGGTGGAGACACAGTGAATGATCCATGGTGGACTGATGGAGGAGGTGTGGAGGACTGATGGAGGAGGTGTGGAGGA
>JABTXL010012406.1:1462496-1488429 GCA_025134845.1 Neodon shergylaensis
TGGAGGACTGATGGAGGAGGTGTGGAGGACTGATGGAGGAGGTGTGGTAGACTGATGGAGGAGGTGTGGTAGACTGATGGAGTGATGTGGGAGTGATTTCTTATTAATAAAGAAACTGCCTAGGCCCATTTGATAGGCCAACCCTTAGGTAGGCGGAGTAAACAGAACAGGATTCTGGGAGAAAGAAGCTGAGTCAAGAGAGTAGCCATGAAGCTCCCACTCCAGCCAGACGCAGGTTAAGATCCTCCCTGGTAAGCGCACCTCGTGGTGCTGCACAGATTATTAGAAATGGGTTAGGTCAATATGTAAGAGCTAGCCAATAAGAGGCTGGAATTAATGGGCCAGGCAGTGTTTAAATGAATACAGTTTCTGTGTAATTATTTCGGGCATAAGCTAACCATGTGGGCGGCCGGGCGCCAGGGACGCAGCCCAGCCACCCCTAACACAACAATGGAGGAGGTGTGGAGGACTGATGGAGGAGGTGTGGAGGACTGATGGAGGAAGTGTGGTACAGTGATGAAGGAGGTGTGGTAGACTGATGGAGGGGGTATGGGGGACTGATGGAGGAGGTATGGAGGACTGGAGGAGGTGTGGTACAGTGATGGAGGACAGATGAAGGAGGTGTGAAGGACAGATAGAGGAGGTGTGGAGGACTGATGGAGGAGGTGTGGTGAAGAAGGCATGGTGGAGGAAGTGTGGAAAGAGGCCCTGTCAGTGACAGCCAGAGCTTGGGCTGGTATTGGTTCATGCTTCTGTGGACCAGGAAGCGGATAGCCTGGGCTGCTAATTAGCTAAGTCGTAGTCATCCAGGCCCATCCTTCAGTGATTTACTGACTTCAGGGGAATCTGCCTCCTAAAGCTTCCACAATCTCCCCAGCACCACCGCCAACCGGGGACTCAGTGTTTAATTAAACACAAGCTCGTGGGGGAGAATTCACATTCTAATCACCACATGAACAAAGTTTTTGTGTGATTTCACACCACTGAGACATTTTCATGATATGCTCTCTAGGCTGCCCTGTTCTGATGGGAACTTCCCAGTTGGATAGTGTGAGCTGCTGAGGAGAAAGCCAGGCTCTTGCTATGTATTGCTTAGAGATGAAGCATTCTAAGAACTGAATTGTTAGATGATTCTGCCTCCATGGGGACATCACTGAGTGCATTTACAAAGATTTCAGAGGTATAGCTCAGCCACTCAGGGGGATCTCTTGATGCCATGTAGAGACATGGTGGACATGAGGTGAATCCAGGTGCAGCTGCAAACCATGGCAAAGTGTTCTATAGTGAAATTTATTTTCTAAGTAATGGAGTCTACTCCAAAATAATAGTGATGGGGCTAGAGAGATGACCCAGCTGTTAAGAGCAGGTATTATGTCTAGCAGAAGATATGAGTTTGATTATCGACACCCGTAATAGGCAACTTGCAGCCACCTCTAACTCCAGGAGAGCTGATACCCCCTTCTAGACTCAATGGGTATCTGCACGCATGCAAGCAAATACCACCCTCACTATATACACAGAAGAAACAGAAGTAAGTCTTTAGAAAAAAAATCTCCCCAAACATTGCTAAGATGCACAACAGTTAATGCACAACCTGGTGTCATTGCCACTTTTTTATTCTATCAAGTTCCGGGTACTGCACAGAATTGTGTATGCTCTGCTGTTTACAACAAAGATCCCGGTAGGTTTGTTTACAAAAACATCGGCACAAACACGGAAGAAAGCATCCACTACATTACAGCATCACGAGGCGAGAGGAAATTGTCACCTCTATTATAACCTGTGGAGCCACTGTTGTAAATGAGATCCATTGCCAACTGAAAGGTTACATTACACAGCATGCATGGCTGGTTAATGTATATGGGAGCTAAGGTAGGCGTAAAAGCATGGGCGTGGCTCATACACTTGCATCTTGCAAAAAAAGATGAGGACAGTCTTGCTTATTTCATAACTGGCAATGAGGGACAGAAGTGATTTGACAATAATCATTAACGCATCCCATTACTCACGGCATAAGGAGAGAAGTGACCTTACCCCTCACGGTTAAAACCTCCCTCAACCCACACCCCAGTGGCTGGACCAACTCCCAAGCTTTTGTATTTTGATCCTTCTCTTTTACTGCTGGCTTTCTGGGCCTCCCTCAAATCCCAGTCCTCCATCCCACATAGGATGTCTGTTGCTTCAAGGTAAAGAACAAACATTTTCAATTGAAGCATCAAAAAAACTCGGTTTCCTTGGTAACTTTGGCAAGGAAAGAGAATTTATAGTGTGCAGAGCACCGGCTGGGAGCAGGTATATTCATTCTCCTCCTCACTCCTCAGGCTTTCTCTGCAACACAAGACAGTGTCCCAAGCTGCTCCACGGAGCTACACATTTAAAGTTAAATGGGAAGTGAAATCCGCTGCTAAGTTTAGCTCTCCTGCTGAAATCCTTGGAGGATTATTCGTTCCTTCTGGCAATATCAGGCCTCTTCTTTTCCCACACCTATCAAGTGGCCTTGAAGTTTGACTTCATTTGAAATATTGTACAGTAAATGCACGCAGTGTGCTAATGGGCTGCGTGGATTAATGAAGCAAATAGTTGCTTAAATTTAATTTAAAAGTAGTTCAGGTAAAGACTCAGAGAATTAGTCCTGGGGTTAAGGATGGAATCTACGGAGCTACATCTGACTAGAAGAGAGAAGGCATGGAGGAGGGATGCCTGCCTTTCAACCCCTCCACAGGAACAGATTCTGTTTGGTACCTTTGGGTAGCCAAAGGGAATTCTGGTGTAAGTACAATGTGCATGTGTGGACCACCATGTCTTCCTTCACTCTCAATTCTGTACTGTATGTAGGTACTGACTACTCAGAACTAATGTGCCTTCATTACGAAAGAAGATAATTTCCCTTAAAGCCACACCATCAGTCCAGAAGGAAGAATCATATGGGATCTTTACTTAGCCTCTCATGGGAATTTCAGTGTCCCAGTCATTTGTCCTTATTGACTCTTTTTTAAAGGACACCCTGTAGTGAATTCTTAATCATAATCAGTCATTGTATCCAATTCTAGGTGACAAAAATCATATACTTGAGCAGTCTTAATGGAGACAGCATTTGCTGGATTTAGTAAGAACAGACATTTAGTAAAATACCCCTAAAGGAATCAGCCAACCTGACACTCCATTCTGTCATTCCGTCCCACCCTGTCACAGCTTCCCTTAGTAGTATTCTCAGTTCTTTTCCTGTTGTGTTTCTCTTAGGCTCCCTTGATATTCATGCTGAAATAAGACTGCCCGATAATAGAAATCCATATTTCTATTACAATGCTTCACCACAGTAATAAACAATTAACTTACGGCTCACTAGAGACTCTCCGTGTGATGTTTAGGTAAAGAGAATGTGAAAATCTCAATATAACTCGGCTTTGGAATGTGGACTTTACATTCTAGAAAAATAATGTGACTTGGGTTTGTGTTAGTGCTACCCAGCGAGACAACAGTTGTGGGTGATGTAAGCGGTGGTGTGAGAGTTTGTCAGGAACGGGATCATGATTATGGCTGCTTTGAAGTCCCAGTAGCAGATCATATTCAAGGTGGAAGCCCCGGGATGCTAACAGCAGGATGTAGTTCAAATTTAGAAGGCTGTAAACCAGCCAATCATGGAACTCTCGGTTAGAGGCCATGCTAAAAGCCGGAGAATCTATGGAAAAACTACAGATATTGTTTTGGTTCAAAGGTTGGTGATCTAGAGTTCTGATGCCCCAGGGAGGAGACAGGGGACCATCCTCCCACTCCGTGCTCCAACTCTCAGTAGAAGATGCTAATTTCCTTCAGTATTTGTTCTCCTGAGAATCCCAGTATATTGGGTGATGCTGTTCACATTGAGGGTGGAATTTCTCCAGGTAGTCTGCCAGACTCCCAGGTAAACTCTTCTAAAAACACAATCAGAGACAAACCCAAATAATACCCTTCCCAGTGATGTAGATGACCATTTTTAGATTGTTGTCTAAGATTAACCGTGTTTTAACCATGATGCACAATAATGGTCAGCCAGAGTCACAAAGAAATCTGATCCATATATGAAGGGAGACAATAGAATGATCATTTTTTTTAAACAGGGAGAAACTGAGCAATGCTTCTCCACCTATGGGTTGCAATCATTTTGGAAATTATATCAGATATCCTGCATATCAGATATTTACATTATGATTCATAACAGTAGCAAATTTATAGTTATGAACTAGCAACAAAATAATTTTATGGTTGGTCACCACAACATGAGGAACTACATTAAAGTATCACAGCATTAGCACTGCAGTGGAGTGATCTCGCCCTTTTGTTTCATCAGAGCCCAACGTTGCCTTGGCTACCTTCATATCAGAGGAGATACGGCGCAGGACTACGAATGGAAAAGACCTAATACAGGGAGGAACACACTTCTTCCAGGCAGGAGGGTGTTCAGTTCTGGAAATCTAGTATCTGGGGTAGTGCGTGGCGCACAGTAGGTGCTCACTAAATGGACAAACCAAGTGAAGTATGTAAAAATCAGCTAAACACGCAGCTTGTACTCTAGCCCTGTAAAAGACAATCATTTCAAACAGGCCAGTCTCAGTGAAGTCATAGGTGATTCCATGCGGTGGTAAGAACCACAGAAAACTACCACTTCTGTTTTAATAAAGATTTGAGATAAAAAGAAAACTAATTGATCCTTTTTAAAAAAATATTTATTTATTTATTTATTTATTTATTTATTATGTATACAACATTCTGTCTGTGTGTATACCTGAAGGTCAGAAGAAGGCACCAGACCCCGTTACAGATGGTTTGTGAGCCATGTGGTTGCTGGGAATTGAACTCAGGACCTTTAGAAGAGCAGGCAATGCTCGTAACCTCTGAGCCGTCTCTCCAGCCCCTTGATTCTTTTTTTGTACGGGTGTTTTTTTTTTTAATAGCCAATGACCATTGTGAAACAATAAGCAGCTGTTATTAGAAAATCTCATCAGCTAACCTACTAACCTATCTCTTTTCTCCACTCTTTCGGCCTAGCTTCATCGCCATCTCACCTCTCTCTTGCTTTTGTGAGATAAGATCATAGCATGTAGCCCAGCCAGGCCTGGAACTCAGGATCCTGCCAGGCTGGGCTACCACAATTGACTTACCAATTTCATCTTAAAGGAGGCAGCGACAGTTTCCTAGATTATCAATCTTTTCCAGAATGCTGCTTTTCAATACTTAAAAACTAAACGAGGACTTCAAGTAGAGCGGACTGTATCTTTAATGCAGTAAGTAGAACATTGAAAATCAAAGCTTTGTTTTCAGGTTGGGTGTGGCAGCATAGACCTGTATGACAGTACCTAAGAGCTGTTAACACAAGAATATTTACTTACCCAAACACTTGTTTATTTGTGGTATATGCATGTGTATGCATATATATGCGGGTGCACTTGCCTATGAATGTATTTGTGGAGACCAGAGGTTAATGTTGGTGTCTTCCTCAATTGTTCTCCATTTAATTTTTTCTTTCTTAGATAGGCTCACTCACTGAATCTGGAGATCACTGCTTTGGCTATATTGGTTGTCTGGTGGGCCACTGGGATCTGCCTGTCTCTGTCCCCCAACACCCAGCAAAGGGTTATAGACTTTTACTTGGCTGTTGGGGATTAGAACTTGGGTCCTCATGCTTGGGCAGAACACACTTTACCTGCTGAGCCATCGATTTCCCCTCACTGTAGAGTGACTTTTCTTCTTCTCAAGCAGGTATTTATTTATAAAGCATTTTTCTTTAAGAACTCAATGAATTTCAATTTATCATTTTTTTATTTTATAAATTACACTTTTGGTATTAAATGTGAGAACTCTGAGCAGTTCTACAAGTGAAAGATTCTTTTAAGTTTAGCTTCGCACTTTCCATTGAAGTTCAGTATCCATTTTTGTGTTAACATTTCATAGCATTTGAGAGTTAAATCTGGATTCATCTTTGTTGCAGGTGGACATCCAACTGCTTCAGCACCATTTGCTGAAAAGGGTGTCTTTCTTCATCGAACGGCTTTTGCACCTTTGTAAAAAAATCAATTGCACATACTCTGTGAGTCTATTTTGGGCTCTCTGTTCTAATCCATTGATGTTTGTGTGTCTGGGAATGGACATCTTTGCCTTCTTGGTGATCTTAGCAGGAAAGTCTTCAGTGTCTCACAGTCAAGTATAACATAAGCTGAATGCTTTTGGTGGATGTTCTTTTTTTTTGTATTGGAGTTTTTTTTTATTGAAAAGAAAAAAAAATTTCCGCCTCCTCCCAGCCTCCCATTTCCCTCCCCCTCCTCCTGCCCCTTTCCCCCTCCCCCCACTTTTCTCCTCCTCCCTCTCCAGTCTGAAGAGCAGTCAGGGTTCCCTGCCCTGTGGAAAGTCCAGGGTTCTCTCCCCTCCATCCAGGTCTAGGAAGGTGAATATCCAAACTGGTTAGGCTCCCACAAAGCCAGAACATGAAGTAGGATCAAAACCCCTTGCCATTGTCCTTGGCTTCTCATCAGCCCTTATTGTTTGCCATGTTCAGAGAATCTCTTGCTTTTTCAGTCACCGACCAGCTGGCCTTGGTGAGCTCTCAATAGATCAGCCCCACTGTCTCAGTGGGTGGGTGCACCCCTCGTGGTCCTGACTTCCTTGCTCATGTTCTCCCTCCTTCTGCTCCTCATTGGGACCTTGGGAGCTCAGTCTGGTGCTCCAGTGTGGGTCTCTGTCTCTGTCTCCATCCATCACCAGATGAAGGTTCTTCTTCATCCTTTCTTCCATTGAAGGACATCTAGGTTGTTTCCAGTTTCTGGCTTCTCTTTCATCCCTCTTCTTTGTCAAGCTGAGAAAATTCTTCTCCATTTCTAGCCATCTTCAGAGACTCCTTTTGAAAATCAAGAATCTGTCCTTGTTTCTGCCAAATGCTTTTCTACATCAGTTGTAGTTTTTCTTTTCATGTATTTTTTCTTCTTTGAACTGATAATATAGTTGCTAATATAGTCAGACATTTTTCTCTTGAATAAACAACTCAACTTACTCAGGACATATAACTATTTTTGGATTACTGAAATCTATTTGTTAACTTTTACTATGGAGTTTGACATAACTATCTATGATGAACATTGATTTATATGGTTTTTAGAATTATTTGTCTGGTTTTAATATGGTGCTAGGCTCATAAAATGTCTTAAGATGAGTTTCTTTCTCATATTTTCTAGAAAACATTTTGAGTTCAATTCATGGTAATCTTTAAAACCTTTTGATGGTTTAGCATTTGGGTATTGATTTGGTCTTGGTGACTGATGGTCTTTATTCTTATACTTATGTTGATTTTTGTCCCAGCTGTTTGAGGAGCAATGATGTCTCTATGTATAATGTAGACTTGCTGATATCTCTTCCCCATTCTTCCAGTTTTACTCTTCATATTCTGTGACTTGCAGGTCCTTCAGCTAAAATCCATACTAGAACCCCATTGGTGTGGTAAGGGAGAGAAGAAGCCTCCAATGATAATACTGAAGCATAGTTTATGATGAGCATTGGACTTCAGCTTGGCCTTTACATGTATTTTCAGCTCCCTTTGCTTTGGTGACACAGGGAGACCAGCAGTGCTGGGATTCTCTGATGGCTATAAGAGTCATGCAGAGTACTTAGCAAAGCCTTCCGTCTCTTTCTTGGGCCCACGGATGGGAAGGAATTAGTTGGAATTGTTTTGTTTTTATTTTGTTGTACCCATTGACATTTCCAGACTGTTAACTTTTCCAGCAATAAAAATGAATGAAGAGAAAGAAAGAAGATCCATTAAACTCACATATCCTGTGTCATTCTGTGGGTTCTCAGGTCTCCCATTGTTCTTCAGTGTCTTTTTATGATGGATTCATACACAACATACAGGATACCTTTATCTAACAGAAGGTGTGTGCCATGCCATGTCTATTCATCTCATCTTCTCATATGGTATTACATTTTATAAGGATTTTAAATGCCCACTTTGGCTGAAAGCAAATGCGACATCTCCTTGGGCACTGTATTATTGAGTCTACTTAGAAAACTGCAATGTTCAAAACTGTTACCACTTGTAGCTACCACTGCCCTCTTAACTAACCTATTGTTTATCAAAATAGCATTGTCTCTTAAAGTGAGGATAGTAGTCTATTTGTTCTCTGGAAGTTGATGACACTATACAATTTCTGCCTAGTTGTATTTCACAATGTATTTGTAAGTCAGTCTGGGGAAACATTTGTACAGTGTGCACCTCTGGGACATCAGGGAATGAGGAAAGACACAAGTGATGGAGAAGGTAGCCCCAGATCATGTTGTCTAGGCACTACCAGGATGGTCCAAGCATACAGTGCACACTCAGCAAATATCTGAGAGTGTGCGAATGAATAAATAAAGACACCTTTGGGAATGTGATGAAGACAGCTTTCCTTCTGAAATATTAAAGCTGTAGCTAAGACACATCAATAAAGTCTTCAGGACTCTTATGGGAATTGGCAGTTATTTGGAGGTATCTATTTTGTGTACTCACACCTGAAAGTAGCCATGGCGCATAAATCTTACTCTGTCTTTGTCTACAACTACATACCTTGAGATTCCAGAATGCCTTTTTTTAAAAATCTTTTATAATAAGATCATCCAAAGCTTGAGAATCTCAGTCATGAAGTTATTGCACTTCAATTCTATGTACAAACGAGATAATGATTAAGGCTCCTACTCACGGAGAATCCATTCTTTCAAAAGCCATTCAAGGATATTACCATCTTCTGCTCCATTTTTAAATACACAATGACCTCTCTCTTGTTTTCAGCTTCCCCAGCCTTGAGACAAAGTCTTTTTCAGTGGCAGAGGACTTTCAAGCTGTAAGTCACATGAGCCTTGTAAAGAAAGCCCCACTGAAGGGCAGAAAGGAAACAGAGAAGCAGGCTATGCTCTAGCCCAGCAGCCCATCTCTCTGTCCAGCAACTGCGGGCTGACCAGCTAAGCCACTACCTTCCTCCACTGGCAGTCACAGCTGCTGTAATCAGCTGCCCACATGCACACCACATTAAAGAAACTGTTCCATCAATACAGAGTCTTAGGGTAAAGAGAAAAGAGCCTATATTGGCGTGTGTATCTGTTAGAGTAGAAGATATAGAAGATGAACGAGAAACAAGATGAAAACTCTTGACTTAGGCTAAGACCTCCTACAATCACAAAAGAAACAGACAAGGCACCTCGACCTCCTTATGTCTTCTCACAGCTGCAGCCAGTGCTGGGGCATCTTAGCGCTGCTGTTTAGAATTTCCCGATCCTTTCCACCCTTTCTTTCTAACAAGCATTTGAATGTGTTTCCTTCCCTTTGCCTGACTTGTTTTCAAGCATTTGTCACCATGTAGTACATACACTACACAACTATAATCCATCCTGTCTTCTCTGCTCACTGCCATGCCTTGAGTGTCTGGATGCTGCAGGTATGCAGACGATACTCGTAGGGTAATGTTTGCTCAGATGACCTCTTAAGGAAAGAGACAATGGGCACAGATAGCCATCTAGATGACAACAAGCGCCAACAGTTATGGTGCTTTTAATTCAAAGGACATCGAGGCAGAGATGAAAAGAGTGTGGACATAAGTCAAGACTTTGGTCCACACTCTGAAGATACTGAATGAGTGGTCCTTGATGTCTCTACTTTTAATTTCTGGCCTTTGACATGGTAACAGAACAGATCTTTAAAGCCTTTCCCAAACCCAAGAATAGCTATTCATTATGTGTGATTTATTAATCTGTGAGGGACTTAATACCCAGATCCTTGGAGAATTTGATAGCTGTCCCATGGTCATATTTTGCCCATATGGTACACATTCCAACACCAGCAAAACAAATTAGGTCACAAATTAAAGTCCTCCAAAGGTTTAACTCGGTTTGAGCCAGAGTCAAATAGCAGAATCAAATAGTGGAACAAAAGAGAGAAAAAGAAAAGAGATAAAAAGTGTGGGGAACTCTTACTTGTCTTAGCGGAGCCATGCCGAAAGGACAGAGTTTTCAAGAGGGATAATTCTCTAACATGGCAACCATCACAGTTTTACCAAATCACAATTTCTAGTGTGGCTTTCGTGAATACACTTGGTGCAAGGAATTGTTCTAGTATGGCTGTCCTCAGCCTTCCTAAGGCTACGACCCTTTAATCAGCTCTTCATGTTGTGGTGACCCCCCGCCATCATAAAATTATTTTTGCTGCTCTATCATAACTGCAATTTTGCCACTGTTATGAATCCTAATGTAAATGTCTGTGTTTTCTGATGGTCTTAGGTAATCCTTGGGAAAGGGTTGTTGAAATCCAAAGGAGCTGTGATTCATAGGTTGAGAATCACTGTTTTAGCAGATCATGTATTTTTAAATAACTTCTGAATCTCTAATAATAATAATAATAATGATGATGATGATGATGATGATGATGATGATAAACAACTCAATACATGGACCTTGAGATGGCTGTCTTGCCATAAACAAAGTGATTCCACTTTCTTAGAATAAATTATTCTCTAGGTGCCACTATCAAAGCACACGAGAGAGTCTCCTCATTGGTTCTTCCTCTTCCCACCCACTTCTCTCTCTCTTTTACATACTCTTGCTCTTCTCTAGCCATAAGTCATTGCGCCAGTGGAATTTCCACTTGCATATAAAGTGACTGGTGCCACAGACATATTTACTGTCAATTTTTATAAAAAGACGATCCATTTCCCTCCATGACAAGAGAGTGGCTGGCTAATTTAGAATGCCTGCTGAACATTGAGGGGAAAGTAATCATTTTATTTTTCATGGGCATATTTAGAAGGTGCATGCTGAATATAAATGACTATAAATATTGGAATTGTACAGATATATGGGGGGCTGTCCAAATGTTTTCCTAGGAAATACACAGGAATCCTCAGCAAGCTCTGAGGTGGTTTTGAGTCACACAATTTATTTCTTAAGAAACAAATTAAGTCTGGCCAACACTGAGTATGTGATGTTTAAAAAATTTAGCAGACATTTTACTGTTAATAATTTATTGGATCATTACAAAATAAATTTCTACATATTGTTATGACATGGTTTCTCAATAACATGGTTTATTAGTAAACACCAACACTCCAGGATAATTCAGTAACCCAATGTGTGAAATTTCATTATGATAGAATTTAGACATTAGTGTTTAATTTCAGAATGTAAATTAAAATTTAGAACCTTTTATTATCCAACTGAGGACAGGATCATGATATGAGTCACTGAATGCAATATGAAAATATTATGAGCTTTATTCAAATTCACTTTGAGTCCTTTCGAACTCTGTTTATCAGTGAAAATGCTACTTTTGTGCTATGCGTGTGTAATATATAAATGTGTAAATAAGAATTAAGAAGTATAGAAAAACAGGGCCAACCTCTCCTTTCTCTTCCACCTCTATGTGCATGTGTGTGGTATTCATGTGTACATGCATACATATTAACATATATGTGGGCATATTGTGGGGGGGATATATACACACATATGCAAATGTGTGCAGAAGCCCGAGATTGCTACTGGAACAATCTTTGATTGTTCTACACCTTGTTCGTTGAGGAAGGGTCTCTCAATTAAACCCAGAGCTTACTAATATGGCTAGTCTAGCTAGCTAGCCAGTTCCTCTGGGGATTTCCTCTGTCTGCCTTCTAGTCTTGGAGCAGTAGGCCACCAACTCAGTACACATTTTAGTTCTGGAGATCTAAATCCAGTACTCTTGCTTACTCAGCAAGCCCTTTGGCCACTGAGCCACCTCCCATGTCCCCATAAAAGAAAATTTTGAGAGTTGATTAAAATGTAAAACTTTGCCCCTTTGAAAGACAATATATGTGTGTGTGTGTGTGTGTGTATGTGTATATATTCTCCCATACAGTGAGTTGCTTTCTCATTTTCTTAATATATACATGAACACACACACACAAATCGTCTTATTGTATGTATGTATATTCAATATATATTAAATAAGTGAGACAAAGGATTCATATATGGAAGTTGTATTGTGTAGCATAAGATTCAGTAAGACAAAGAAAAATTGGCAAGAGGTTTGAATAGATCCTTCACAATAAAAGAAATTAAAATGTCCAAAAATACAAAAATATGCTCAATATCATTAATTATCAAGGAGATACAAATTAAAATAGAAATGAACTATTAATGCATATTTACAGAATAGCTAAAAACATCAGTCACATCAAGTGCTGGTCAAGGTATAAAATAATCGGAACAGTTGGGAACATAGACTAGTACCACTGCTTTCACGGTCATACGATTGACATATAACCTAACAATTCTATTCCCAGATATTTGCTCCCTGGAAATGAAAATGCAGGCTGGCCCACACCAATCTGGAGAGTTTCATTTATAAAAATCAACATTTAGACATAGCCCAAATGATCATCAAAATAAATAAACGATGCTTTACAACCGACTACATTTGGCAAAACTCTGTCTCACGGATGGCAGCTTTCTGCTGCGAGAGAGAGGCAGACCCAAAGGTACAAAAGAGCCTCCTGCATGACTGCACCAGCCCTTTGTAGTCATGACTAGACTTGGGAAAGATGGAGGGGGGCAGCGAAGGCACACAGGAGATCTTTGGGGATGCAGCGAAGTCCAGCATGGAGTCTGTATGGGGCTATCATGAGCAAAGGTCACTCTAAAGATGCTCAGGCTGATGAGCTTGAAGGAAGACAGCTGGTGGGATGCAAATTATGACTCACAGAAGTGGTTTTTTTCTTTAAAAAAAACTAAAGGAAGAGGCAGGAAAATTTTTTTAAAAAGCATGCATAAGCCTTAATTACAAAATATGAGGGGTCTGTGCATTTTTAATGGCCCTAAAAGAGCTCATAGAATAAATGTAAGTTTGGCTACCTGCCGTGCGCCTTTGGTTGTGCAAGCTCCTCTCCCTGTCTCTCAGTCGGTGTCTATTATAAAGGAAAGTGATAACAGTGCTTACTTCATGGAGTTGTGGGAGAATTAATGAGAAAATGGGTATGAAGTATTTCTCAGTAATTAAGTCCTATTATTTTCAGTAACTGCTGAGAGAATCATATCACATATTTAATGCTGAGGAGAACTTGGAGTTATAAAGAGTCCAAATTAAGTTCGGCTTATGTTGGTTTGGAAAACATAATATCATCTAACGCACACTTTTTTCCTTTTTTGATTTATTTTATTTTATTATTTTGGAGACAGGGTTTTGCTCAGTAGCCATTGCAGTCTCAGAACTTGCTATTAGATCAGACAGGCCTCAAACACGTCAGTCAGTGTGGAAGGTGCCCAGTAAGTAGGCAATAACTGAATGAATGAAGGGCAACCAATTCATGGGATGCTTTGCGGTTAAAGATGATAATTAGTGATATACGGTGCCAACTCACATTTTAAACATATACTAAGTATGTGCACATACCCCACGGTACACAGAGGTCAGAGGACAACTTGTAGGAGTCAGTTACCTCTTTCCACCGTGTAGGACCTAGGGATTGAACTCGGGTCATTGAGCTTGCTGGCAGCACCTTTACCTCATGAGGCAGCTCACTGATGGTTACATTTCATTTTTTTAAGCTATGCATGTACCTTATCGTAACAAACCTTATAAAGAATATCCCAATAGGTAATGGAGACGAAGCTTAGTCCTGCACGTAGCATCCTCCAAAGAGACTTTGGCCTCTAGGTTGCATGTATTGAAAAGGCACAAAATGGAATTGGGAGGTTTACAAGGAGTCTCAAAGCACTGGCAGGAACCCAAGGGATGCGGAAGACTGACTGGAAGGGGGTTAACTATACCACACAATGAAGCAAAGCCTGAGGGGAGGGGATGGGGCTCCATTATGAGTGCTCTCCAAACACTCTCAATCCCTTCCTGCCCCATCCCTGAGCCCAGAAATTTCTAATACCATTTGTTCTCTGGGATCATTTCTGACTATCCCAGGGAGGGAACATTTCTGTGCTCTCATGGCACCTACTGCAAAACATGTCATAAATCATAAGACACCTCATTACTTTATCCACCGATAAGAAAACCTGCTGTCAGTTAAAGTTTGCCATGGTATTTCCACCATCCAGAATTCTCCCTTTAACTACTGAACGAACTGTGTTGTGGGTGTGTAGACGCAGAAGATGTGAAGTCAGTAACCAGGAATTTGAGCTCTGAAGTACCTTCAGCATTGACAGTGTGTTTTAAGGACACCAGGGTTTAGTTAGCACGCCCAACTCATTTCCTTTCCCTCACTCTAACTCAGGCACAACTTCCTGGAAGTTAGCTGGCTTCTGTTGAGTCAGTAGGAAGAAATCTTACAGAAGTTCAAGGTTCTTTTTCATGTTAAGCTTTCTGCAATGAATGAATGACGAATACCAGCTTATCACTTTGAAATTTCTTTCATCTTGTATTATCCAAGTATGGATACAGCCATCACCCTCAGACCACGTGTTCTTCTAGAATGTTGTTGCTCCTCAAAGGTGAAGGTGAGGGGCTGGAGAGATGGCTCAGAGGTTAAGAGCATTGCCTGCTCTTCCAAGGGTCCTGAGTTCAATTCCCAGCAACCACATGGTGGCTCACAACCATCTGTAATGGGGTCTGGTGCCCTCTTCTGGCCTGCAGGCATACACATAGACAGAATATTGTATACATGATAAATAAATAAATATATATTTTTTTTAAAAGGTGAAGGTGATTTTTCTTCCCTTGAACCTGAGCAGTCTTTGGACTTGCCTGCAACCAACTGGGTGCAGTAGAAGTACCATCCAAGGGACTCAAGCCAGATCTGCAAGGTGACACAGTTTCTTTCCTATACTCTAGAAGCTTCATATGCTATGTAAATAGCATGATTGCTATAGATTGGGTTAGATGTTAGGAGCTCCCAAGAGCTCAATGAGAAAGACAACAGGGCAGACTTAGATGATGCTCAAAGGGAGAAAGATGCCTCGCCAGCTTCCAGCAGATCCTGAGCCTAGTTTTCCTCTCTTGTCCTGTCAGTGGCAATTGCGTGAGAAATCTGGAGTCAACACTATCCAGGCCAGACCTCCCGGAGTTCTTATCCCACAAAGAGAGAATGGAAGAATTAGTTGAAAGTATTTAGCTGTGTAGTGCTATGATACACAGGAAGAGAAAACAAAACGGGTAATTTTTCCTACCTGTAGTTTCATTGCTTGGTTTAAGCACTTGCAGTTATCTCATGAGCAAACAGAACCAGCCTCACATATGTGTGGTTGCTAATTATGCAAAATACTCGGGTTGTGGCTTCAGACACAAATCAACATATAATACACACAAGCAAACAAATGTATTGTGGTTATATTTACACGGCTAGTATAACTGCTTCATTAACATATTACACATGCTGCCTTAATTACTATTCTTGTTGCCATGATAAAATACCTTAACAAAAGCAACTTAAGTAAGAGTTTTTATATGCAAACGATAAAAGGGCTGAGAAGGGAAGACAATATCTACATTAAGGCAGCCATTTTAGGGGTGGCAAGAGACTTGGCTCAAGAGGGGATCCCAGGTATCCACTGGGATGTCCCCAGCTAGGTCTTTGGACAGCAGAAAAGAAGGCACCTGAACTGTCCTTGCCCCACCATCATACTGATGATTATCTCGAATATCACCATAGAATCTTCGTCTGGCGACGGATGGAGAGACAGAGACCCTCATCAGAGCAATGGACTGAGCTCCTAAGGTCCAGTTGAAGAGCAGAAGGAGGGAGAAGATGAGCAAGGAAGTCAGGACCGTGAGGGGTTGGTCCACCTGCTGAGGCAGAGCGCCTGTTCTAATGGGGGCTCACCAAATCCAGCTGGACTGGGACTGAACCAACGTGTGATCAAACCACACTCTCTGAATGTGGCTGACAATGGGGGCTGACTGAGAAGCCATCGATAAAGGCACTGGGACCTGTTTCTACTGCATGTGCTGGCTTTTGGGGACCCTAGTCTATTTGAATGCACAGCTTCCTAGGCCTGGATATAGGGGGGAGGGCCTTGGACTTCCCACAGGGCAGGGTTCCCTGCCCTCTCTTAAGGAGGGAAGGGGAGGGAGGAGGGGGAGTGGGGGAGCAGGAGGGGAATGGGAGGCGGGGAGGAAGTGTAAATTTTTGAATGGAAAAATAAAAAAACTAATTCTCAAAAGAATCTTAAATGGCCAAAGGACACTTAAGGAATTGTTCAACATCCTTAGCCATCAGGAAAATGCAAATCAAAATGACTCTGAGATACCATCTTATACCTGTCAGAATGGCTAAGATCAAAAACACTGATGATAGCTGATTCTTGAGAGGATGTGGAGTAAAGGGGAACACTCCTCCATTGCTGGTGAGAGTGCAAACTTGTACAGCCACTTTGGAAATTAATATGACAGTTTCTAAGAAAATTAGGAATCGATCTACTTCAAGACCTAAGAATACCATTTTGGGCATATACCCAAAGAATGCACAGTGATACCACAAGGATATTTGCTCAGCTATGTTCACAGCAGCATTATTCATAATAGCTAGAACCTGGAAACAACTTAGATGCCCCTCAACCAAAGAATGGATAAAGAAAATATGGCACATTTACACAATGGAGTACTATTCAGTGGGAAAAATGACATCTTTAAATTTGCAGGTAAATGGACCAAACTAGAAAAAAACATCCTGAGTGAGGTAACCCAGACTCAGAAAAACAAACACAGTCTGTACTCACTCATAAGTGGTTATTAGACATAAAGCAAATGATAACCAGCCTATAATCCTTGACCTCAGGGAAGCTAGGTTAGAAGGAGAACCCTAAGAGAGACATACATGGATCCCTGGGAAGAAGAACTCCTGAGAAAATTGGGAGCATGGGGGGAGGGGTGCAGAAGTGGGGAGAGGAGAAGGGAAGCAGGGAGAACATGGGGGAACAGGATGGCCAAGATGGGGAAAGGACAGAGAAGGAGAGCAAGGAAAGAGATATCTTGATTGAGGGATCCATTATGGGACTAGCAAGAAACCTGGCAATAGGGAAATTTCCAGGAATCCATAAGGATAACCTCAGCTAAGAATAGTAGAGAGGGTACCTGGATTAGCCTTGCCCTGTTAGTTAGATGATTACCTTAATTGTCATTATAGAAACTTCATCCAGCAATTTATGGATGCAGATGCAGAGATCTGTACTCCCAGAGTCCAGTGGAAAAGAGGGAGGAGCAATAATATGAACAAAGGGGTCAAGATCATGATGGCATGGAGAAACCTACAGAGACAACTGACCTGAACTAGTGGGAGCTCACTGAATCTGGACCGACAGTGGGGGACCTGCATAGGCCCACACTAGGCCCTTTGAATGTGGGTGACAATTGTGTGGCTGGAGCAGTCTGTGGGTCACTGGCAATGGGACCAGGGTTTTTCTCTAGTGCTTGAACTGGCTTTTTGGAGGGATCTCATCTCTTTAGAGGGATATCTTGCTCAGCCTAGATATAGTTGGGAGGGACTTGGTCCTGCCTCAAAGTGATGTGCCAGACTTTGTAGACTCCCCATGGGAAGTCTTACCCTCTCTGAGGAGTGGATGTGGGGTGGGGGAGAGTGTGATGACGGCAAGGAGAGGGAACTGGGATTGATATATAAAACAAGAAAAGATTGTTCTAAAAAATAAATAAAAAAGAATAAAAAGGGTAGATTTATCTTAGCTCATAATTTCAGGGTACAGTCCATTGCAGAAAGTATTTGAGGCAGATGGTCGCATGTAGTCACAGTCGGGACCAGCGGGAGGTGACAATTTGTGCTCAGCACACTTTTCCCTTTCATACATGTACATGACATGTAATGACCCTTTCAATCCACCCTTCCCAATCTCTCTGCTAGCCCTGTCTATTCTGTCTCATCTCTAAACACACCTTTGTCATATTCATATCTTGGCACTTTTGTCTTGTGGTCCCCTTACTTTAACCAGGGCTGTCTATATGCCAGGGATTTGGAGCTCTTTGCTGGGTCCTGATGGCTTCACAACTGAATACAACTGTTCCCTTGCTCTCGGAATCTGTTAGTGTCAATAGTGCGCCAGAATGCATGTTCTCCATGTGTAAAACTGGCAAAGAAAAGAATTCGATAAAAGGTTTTTTCAACATAATTTCTTAAAACTTATAATTTTTTAAAATACCCAATCCACATAAAATGTGTGTGTGTGTGTGTGTGTGTGTGTGTCCCACTTATCCTTTTTTACTATTTATTTCATCAATAACATTCAACTTTGGTCGGAAAGTGCTATCTCATTATTATAGTGTTTTATTATCTTGATAATGAAAGTACCCTTTCAGAGATTTCTTTATTGATATTTAATGAATGAACACAAAGTCACAAGTGCTTTCCTGGCCTACTGTAAGTGTTAAATAAATGCTAACAAGAAATCTTACCATCTTGAGTTTCTCATCCTTCGTTGCTAGCAATCAACAGGTCTGGCTTAGGGGGAATCCCGAAGTCAAGAATGAGAAGGGAGACAGTGAACTTAAAGTGTGACTGTGTGGCGTTAGAAAGGCCTAGAAGTGGTGGGGAAAGAGTTCAATGTGTTCTATCTGTGACCAGAAAATGGCAGGTATGCTTGCTGGCTTATTAATTGCATCGCTGTTTATCTTACTCCATAATTTAAAACCTAATGAAAATTGCATTTTGAATAAACAAGTCAATAAATATTTACTGATTAGCTGAATATAATCTTGTAATAAAAGCTGATGGAAAAGAGAGCTTTTCCATATAGACTTTCACTTCAGTCAGCTTTCATGCTGATTGTTTTTCTATTTACTCACCCCATGAACACCAGAAGCTGGCCCGCGCTGCTACAGGCCTTGCATCCTCAGATGTATATGCTGGCCTGAATAGTCTCGGCACCATTTAAAGATTAGTGTTTCAGCAAACCATCAGCTGCTTCAGGTCAAATGATTATAAATTACTTAGATTCCAAGATATCCTTTCTAGTCTAAGGATGTAACTAAATGCAAAGGTTAAAGAGTTAACAGTTGTCCAACCGTTGGCCAACTTTATGTAGAGTTTGGGTGTTGTTAATCCTATCGGAGTTTCATGTGCTAGAAGTCTGGTCCTGAGAACTTTGTAGGAAGGAAGAAGTTTCAAAAAGGAGAGTCAAGGAGTGGCTGTTAGGTCACTGGTTGTGTTCCCAGGAGGACCCCAGTCTCAGGCTTCCTGACTCAACATGAGTTTTCAAGCTCTTACATACATTCTCTCACGAGGTGCTCAGAGAGCCATGCTGGTGTTAGAAATACGCCCTTGAAACTCTAGCCCTGGGATCTAAATAAATCTTTAAAGAATTAAGTTAGCCTGCCACAGTTATCATATCATAGTAACAACAGGTGGACTAATATACTTTATAAACAGACTTACATTTTTCTCACCATTAACAGAAATTTCCAGTTCATTTGCCTTACTGATTTCTTTCTTCCTTTTTATTTTTATTTTGTTTCCTGTATCTTCATGGTCAACTCACATGCATTTAAAACCACTGTGGCTGCCTTGTGGAAGTTCTTTTACCTTAGTCTATAATTGTTTAGTTCCGTGATAAGGCAATATCTAAGAAGGAGCGCTAAACCTTAAGTGAGATAAGGTTGAACACAGATAAATGTGTGCCTGCAATATAATAGATGATTTATGAAAGCATAACTCCATGGCAAACTTTTCCATTCCCTCCTGGCGCCCTTCTCCTTTCAGTGTGGCGGTTGCTCTGTCAGGAAGGTTTCAGAATGCTGTCACGTGGGCATTTTATCTCCTTGGTCTCTGGGTTTTAGAGCATTAAAAGCTTAAAATAGATATTTTTGGAGTTTCATTTAAAGTTCATATGGATTTAATCTTTAATGCTTCTTATATGTGTATAAATATTTTTCTTTCTATTTTAGAACCGGATTTTCCCGGGGTTATCCTGCATTAAAAGCTAGGCTTTGAAACGATCTTTCCTTGGAACCGGGTTGGAACCACACCTGACCTATATAAGTGAGGTTGATAAAGCCTTTCAGATTATTAGGAGGTATTTGCTGGACTCATATCCTAATCTCCTGAGGTGTTTAAGGCATGGCTTGTGCTTGTTTTAAATAAAGCATCCTTCTGGGTTTGTGTAAGGAAACTCAGTAAGTTTATTAACCAAGGTCAACATTCCCACAAACTTGGTTCTGATCGTTACCTCCAAATTTCACTGGTGCTGCGACCATCTCTTCTTAGTCACCTTTGACATTTTTCTGATGAGTTCCAGGAAAGGAAGCTCTACATCCCATTAAAAATTCTCACCTGGTTAGGCCAGATAGTCCCCTTCTTAATTTCCTCTCAGATATTCATATAAGACCATTTATACACTAACATAAGTATGTAATGCACGTATACACATCATACTTTAGTATAAATATCTGTCACTTTATGTCAGATATACCATCCAGGAGTTCCTGAGTTTGATACCTACAACTAAAAAGCAAAGACAACAACCAATTCCTTCCTCTCTTTGCCGCCAAGTCGAATTTTCTCTGTTGCAATGCAATTCAGGCTTATCTACCAGTTTTCCATTTTGGACACTAGAAATCTCTTTTTGTTACATATCATGTGACCATTGTCATAGTTCGCTATAAAAGCATTCTTGACTACCTACCCTGTGCCCAAAGCAAGTTAAGGATTCAGCCTCTCCACTTGCTTTTCTTGAAACCTTCTCTCAGGCTATTTTGTAGCCCAGGAATAAACCAAACCAGGGGCACACATGCTTAAAACCCATGATTTGCATTTTCCTTATTCATAGAAATTAGAATTCAGCTATTGAAACATGCTTCTATGTACAAGCAGGCAATGACTTTGTTTCTATATAGGAAAATATGCTTTGTGTAGGATGCTTGGAATCTGTAGTTAGGTTCAGCAAAACATGAGTTATGAAAACACATAAAACATACCTACTTACTTTAGGCACTGGCTTTGCCATTAAATAGCTTGGAGGCCTGAAATAAATTCTGTGCCCTTACAGAATATAAATTTTATATGTAAGATAAAATTCCATATGATCTCTCTGGAATTCAGTTCTAAAATTGGATTCCAGAATACATTTTGCTGCTCTGTAAGATTTGGGATTGCATCAAAATATCAAAATGGGAGAAACTTAACCAAACACTTAAGCCAGTATTTTTAGAATATTGGATCTGTGACTGAGCCGGACAGTCATCCTGATCAATTCCAGGTTTTAGTCTTTATATGGAGATCTGTACCCAGGAGCATGTGTATGGGATTGGTATTAGTGGCTGTTGACATGTATCGTTCATTGTTTGGGGATCTGTGCTCAAGTCATTTGTTAAAAAAATAGTTTAAAAAGAAACTGGGAAGTGAGTTGGACGTTTCAGATCAAGAATAGAAGCAGCCAAGCAAAAAGCATAGGCTTTAGAAATAGACTCTGGAGTACTGTAGCTCAGTATTGTTAAACTCCAGGTGGAGCAGTGGGCTTTACAGTCATACACCATCTACAGGTGGTTAGCTAAGGTTTTCAATGGCGAGGAGCATCCAAGGCACCTTCAGAGCAAGCAAGCAGGCCTCTGACCTGTCACAAAAGCAAAAAGGACTATAAGACAAGACATGAGAGGTAAAATGGGGGAGGGAAATATCCAGAGATCTGGAGAGAGCAATTAGATCCGGTACTGCATAGCTGGTGGTGTTTTTGTTTTTATGAGACAGAAACCCAATTTAATCAACCTAATCAATGAAAGGGATTCACAATTTCATTCAAAGGTAGGTCACATTTTGTGCATTTTGTATTCTACAAGTGTTTTTCTTCAGTTTTTCAAAATTTGGCCTCCTCTGAAAACTGATTTTTCCTCCACAATGATCAAACACCACTATATATTTCTTCTTCATGTGTTTTCTAGTCCCCTTTCCCAACAAAAATAGATTTATTGTAGTTGGAACAAACTAGTTCAAATGCCTCTCTGGAAAAGAATATATGTTACCCATGCCTAATTAACAGTAAGGGAAGCCAATCAAGAACTATTCACCCATGTAGAGAGGGGATATGATTTGAAGAACAGGAAAAAAAAAACAGGGAAGGAAGATGTCAAATTATACCCATTTTTACATGATACAAGCTAAACTTGAAAGGCCATAAAGTTTTCATCAAGAAACTTCAAGATCTCTGGAGACTTTCAGAAAAGTACTAGGATATAAAAATTAACACAAAAAACATCAGTACTTTTACTACATGCCCATAACAAACACACTGTGTTGTGTTAGTAAAACAATTACATATATTATAGCTCAAAACCGAACTGTGGCAGCAGCCAGCACAACAACAACCAACCAACTAACCATCAGAGTAAACCTAGCCACAGAGTTGAAAGATGTCCACATTGAAAATGTTAAGACATTGAGAAAGAAATTGAAGGAACCATTAAAATATCGAGAGATTTCCCAGGCTTGTGAGTTAGAATTAATACCATGGAAATGGATATATTAACAAAAGTAACCTATAGATTCAATGTAACTCCTATTAAAATTCTATCTTCACAGATATTCTAAAATATATTTGGAAACACAAAGAATCCTAAATGATTGCTTTAAAAAATAACCACCTTAATCAAAAGGTATAATATTGGAGGTATCATCGTAACTGCTCTCAAATTTCACTACACAGCTATAGTAATAGAACTAGTATGCTACGTGCACAGAAACAGACAAATAAACCAATGACACAGAATACAGGACCAGAAGTCACATGACTAGAACTGTCTGATTACCAATAAAGGTGATAAAAGGCAAAAGGAGGGTGTTGGAAAAACAAAACAAAACAGCTTCTTCCAGTGATTCTGAAACAACCAGATCCGCATTTAAAAGAATGAATTTAGATCCCCATTTTTCACCATATAAAATTCAACACAAAATGATCAAAGACTTTAATATAAGGTTCAAAACTTTGAGACAGCCAAAGGAAAATGGAGAAAATTTCTCAAGTTGTAGGCGTAGACAAAAACTTTCTGAAAAAGGCTACAATTGCTTAGGAAATAATAGCAAGAACTGGTAAGAAGAATGTGTGAAATTCAAAGGGTAGAATAAAGAAAACAAGGAAATGAGAAAACAGTCTGTAGTATAGTAGAAAATCTTTATCAGCATCTGTAAGGGGATAAACATCTAGAAGACATAACAGACCAAAACAATGCAAGACAACCCCCAGTAATCTAATCAATAAATGGACAAATGAATTAAACAGTTCTGAAAGGAAGTATAAAGTATCAATGAATATATGCACAAGTGTTCAATATCCTTAGCTGCTCAGTAAATGCAAACAAAAACTACATCGAGACTCTGTTTTACTCTAGTCAGAATCGATAACATCAAGGGACAAAGAATAGCAAATACTGGCTAGGATGGCAGAGGCTAGGGAACTGTGTCAGCTGACATTATTACTGGGAAGACGTGAATAAGCAGGCGTTCATCCCAGACAGGGAACTGACAATAGACTAAAGAAAGACTATCAGTGAAGTCCAACTCGGTGAACCAATGGGTTTTGTTGGTGGGATATGGATAAGGTTTTGCTTACTGGAGCAGGATTACTCAATGACATTGTGAAAGCTTAAAGCAAGAGTGCACTGCGCAGCCTGCAGGCAGCTCGACGGGTTGGAGAGCATCCTTTCCAGGTGTCACAGTTGGCTTTAGCCTCTTGCATGCAGTTCAGCTGGTCTCTGCTTCTTCCAGGCACTTCTCTGGTTTGAGCCTCTTCTAGTCAGTTCTGCTTGTCTCAGGGTGTCTCTCTGCAGTCCGTACTGCTTATATATTCTTGGGGCGAGGGAGAAGTTTAGCAAATCGGGCTAATTTCAGGGACTTCCTGAAGCCTTTGAGTTCTTTACTTTCTGATCTTAATGAGCTTCTCTGAAGTATGAAATCGTTCACTGTCCTTCGAATATCCTGTGTCTTAATGAACCTCCCTCTAAGATGGAGGTGGAGGGTTTTATCACAGAGGAAATTGCTGCACAACAAGCTGGGACATGTTGGTGGAGCTTTTCTGTGTCCCGTCAGCTACTCCCTGAATAACTACACAGAGACTTAATATTAATTATAAATGCCCAACCGATAGCTTAAGCTTGTTTCTTGCTGCTCTTATAACTTAAGCTAACTCATTCCTATTCATCTATGTCTAACCTGAGACTTGTTTACCTCATGTATATTCTTCCCATCCTGGTCTCTCTGCAGCTCATGGTGTTCCCCCAGACTTTTCCTCTTTTTTCTTTGCCTAGTCTTCTTCTCCTTCTTCTCTAAGTTTGCCTAGCCTTCAGCCAATCAGCTTTTTATTAGCAATGAGAACAACACATCACGGTGTACAGAAGGTTTATCCTACAGCAGGTGCATATTAATGGTGGAAATGTAAATTAATGTAGCCACAAGAGAAACCAGCGTGAAAGTGCCTCAAAACGCAGAAACAAAAACTTAAAGTAGAGCTGCTATGTGATGCAGTTCCATCGCTTCTGAGAATATGCCTGAAGGAATCAAAGTCAATGTGCTACGAAGATACTTGCATATCCATGCTTATTATAGTATTTTATCAGCCAAGATATGGAATCATCAGCCTCGAGGTCCATCGTTAGATCCATGGATAAAGAAAATGTGGGAGATGCCTACAATGGAATTTTATTCTGAAAATTTTATTCTGAAAAATAATATCATGTCTTTTAAGGGAAAGTTGATGGAACTGGATATCATGATGTGAAGTGAGAGATGCCCAATTTAGAAGGATAAATATCATACATTATAATGTATATGGAATCACACACACACACGTGCACACACACACAGTATAAAAGTATAAGGGAGGATTGTAGTTGAGGGATAGAAAAGTGACCAGTAGGTTGGGTACTGGGGTCAAGGGAGGTGAATATGAGTAAAGTGATTTTCATATCCAAGTACGTCCTAATGAAGCACATTATTTTGAAAAATAATACATGAGCTAACAAAAATGTTTTAAAAAGTGAGAAGAATGAGAAGCAGCATGAGTGGCCACTGGATCACAACACATTTCCCACCCCACTGGAAAAGGGTATAGAGTGTTCCTCTCTAGCCATGAAGCGGGAATGAGTTCGTGGACCTATCTTAGTGACTTAGCTCTCCCATCTGAAGTGACCTTCTCTAAGCTGTCTTTGGTTTACACCAAAGATAGACATTTGAGAGAATTCTCTCCTGGAACTGCTGTACTTTAAGAAGCTACTCGTGTGACTTGAGTCTAAGGATGGACAACTGTCAAATTCTTAGTTTGAAAATTTTGGGGAGTTTTAGAAAAGGTGAAGCAGCACTTAGCCCTGACTATCGCTTTACTTCTTGAGATGGCTTCCGCTCCTGTGCTTTTGCTCCACTTTTCATGTCTTTGGGCAGAATACTCCACTTTTTCCAGTCTGTCAGTCACCAGATAACCAGCTTCCATTGAGGAAAGAAAGCTACTTGTAGAGAAAACTTCATTTAGGAAAGTCACAGTGTCCTTCTCTTTTCTTTTCTGATTGGCTGGTTTCTAGCCAAGCTGGTATGTGGCTTGGAAGACTTCAGTGAAAGCTGCAATTTTTCCTACTCAGTCACCAATTGTGACAATCTTGTCTGGTACTTGAACTCTGCTGTGAAGTATCACAGGCAGTCAACTGGCCAGGTATTATGTGACTTAAAAAGCTATATATGAAAACAATAAGATAATATTTGTGACAATTTTGCTTCCTTTACACAAGTATTATAATTGAAAGTTTGAATCTAGTCCATTGAGGTCACAAGGTCCTAAGTAAATAAATACTTTAAACTTGCACATTGTTGTTAAACAGGCTTTATATGCTTCTTTAATTTTTAAACATCTATCATCTATCTATCTATCTATCTATCATCTGTCTATCATCTATCTATCTGTTTGTCTGCCTACCTGTATATCTGTCTGTCCATCTGTCATCTATCTATCTATCTATCTATCTATCTATCTATCTATCTATCTATCTATC
>JABTXL010012406.1:1488439-1526296 GCA_025134845.1 Neodon shergylaensis
ATCTATCTATCTATCTATCTATCTATCTATCTATCTATCTATCTATCATCTGCCTGCCTGCATGCCTGCTTGCCTGCCTATCTATCTATCTATCTATCTATCTATCTATCTATCTATCTATCTATCTATCTATCTATCTATCATCTTTATATATTTGCTGGTGCATGTGTCCCCATGCTTGAGGGCATCAGCTCTCCCCTTCCTCCCTGGAGACTAAACTCAGGTCATCAGACTTGATGGCAGACACCTTTACTAGTTGAAGTATCTCGCTGGCCTGTGGTTTTATACTTTTCATATTTATAAAGTGATGACTGCACACAAGTGCTGAGCTCCTAAGTGTTAAGTCTGTTATATTCACATTGGTGCCTTCAGCATATGAACAGTAACAATGGCACAAGGTAAGTTATGGGAACAAAGTGGTTAGCTCTGGGGATGGGGGGGACTAATGCCCCTTGTTATCGAGTTGTTTCCCCTGTGCTTCTTTCTTCTTATTTCTAACTGATAGGCGTCGGCATGATAATATACATAAAACTTCCCTACAATCACATTAAAATTATGAAAAACATGGATGAGACATTTTATTTATGCTCAGTGGCATGGAGTCCGGGGGTGAATAGGCAGAAGAATATTTTTGTGACAGTTTATATTCCAACAAATGACCCCAGTTCATCATCTTAATAGGTTTAAAGCATACTCTCAACACATATTATACATTTTACACATTTAATCATAATCACACTTTCTTCTTATCTGACGTGACTATTCTCCATTTACATATAAGTTTAATTGATGCTTATCCCTTAACAATTGATCCAGGCCAATTACAGCAGTTGTGTCCTATAAAACCACAGTTGTTAGAGGAATGCCAAGTAGGGAAATGTTTAAATCCTGACATAAAAATATCTGTGATAAAACCAGGAGCTTTGAATTTCATGGTCCTTTAATATTGCCTCTGAAGTAATGAAAAAGCCATTTCCCACCCCTTGCTTCAAGGACTTCACTAATAACATTGTCCACAAAGGACCGATCTTTTTTAAAGCAGGCTATTGTGGCGTTATTCTAAAGCATTTAAAATCATATCACAAACTTTTTCCTGGAATTTCTCAGTCTACCCTTCTTATTCTTTCTAATGAAATAGCTGTCGAGCAGGTTACCCCATCTTAACCTCATGGAAAAGCCTGTGGCAGAGAGGTTGCTCTTCGGAGGCCCCGGGAGCAAAGAACACAAGTTAAGGATAGCGAGGACGAAGGGTGTTGTGGATGATCTAAAGAGCTAATGAGAAGCCTTTTTCTTTGGTCTTGCCTTCAAGTTCACATGAGGCAACAGGAAAACAGCCTGGGGATCTCTTTGTAATTGTCCCTTGTGGACACTTACCCTCTACACAAGCCTCCTCTCTTGTATGACTGGTAGCCCAGTTAAAAAAGACCCGGCTGGCCAGGAAATCAGCAGGTCTTCAACGGGTCAACAGAATCTGCAGAGATGTTTGCCGAGGCCTGTGTGCGCACTCCGCTCTGCAGCCACCTGGGTGTGCCCTGCAAGCCATCAGACGCTCCAAGAAGTGAAATTGCAGAAACTCCCGAAATAGGCCGTCTAATTAAAAAAATAGTTAAGTAGAGTTCCCCAGGAGCAAAGAAATCCGAGGAGGAAATGAGTTTCCAGTTTCATTTCACACAGGGTCTCTGACTGGCACACTGCAAAGGGTAATTATGCAAAATGCTCCGGAGGCTTCCTCAGACTGTCTGCATCAAAGGAAAGGTGATTCGGGGTAAGCGCCTGGCAAAGGCTTTGTGCGCGCCACGCGGCTCCCTTTTCCTGGAAGGGCCAGCCAGGTACTACAATCAGGAAGGATTCTAGGAGGTAACAGTGAGGAGCTGAAGGGCCTATTCTATGCAATTGTGCCCAAAAGGAAATTACACACATGAATGGCTTCAGTGAAAGTCGGTCTGCTATCAAAGGCCGGCCGCTGCCGAGGTAGAGCCGCTGACAGACTGCTCACAGGTCCCCAGAATCACAGGACACAAAACAAACCTGCTCATCATAATGGCACAGAGTTTGGCCACTTTCCCTTTCAACACACTTCTCCACTTGTTGCACAAGAAACGACCAGAGACAGTATCCAGTGCAGAAGCATTCTGCAGGCTTCAGAATAGGGTCAGCTGCATGCTGAGCCTTGCCCTTCTTATCGTTAATCATTCTATATGCATTTAATAACAACGTCAAAGCTAAGTGCTGGGGCGAACAGGCATTGTGCATGTGTCTCTGAAACTTCTAAAGAATCTTACATATTTTATTACTTTATTTTATTTATGCGTATGGTGTTTTGCCTGCCTACGTATGTATACCACATGTATGCCTGGTATCAGCAGAAGTCAGAAGAGGGCATTGGATCCTCTGAAAGTGGAGTGAAGGATGGTTGCGAGTCATCTTTGTGGGTGCCAGGAATTGACACTGGTCCTCTTGCAAGGGCAACCATGGCTATTAACCACCGAGCCATTTCTCTATCCAAAGTTGCTTTAAACAGCTTACAGCTTCAGCTTCATATCATTGGGCTGCTATATTCTGCAAGCCTGCCTGGGTTAAATCATATGCAATAACATAACATAACATAACACAACATATAGTGTGCTGTGATATGATATGCAAAAAAAGCAAGTTATTTCTGAGAACAAAAGCTTTACAGAGAAGGTAACCCCTACTTCTTCAAAGTAGGAATATATTTGAATATTTTGAATAATTCCCTTCAGAATTTAAGTTGATTTTACTTTCAGGTCTTCATTTCGCTGGATTTAAAAACAATCTATCCCATCTCTATAATATTTGTTATGAGCCTTACTGGGAACGAGAGAGAAATTGTATGTGTGTTGCCAGGTGGGGTCATATAAGAGACAAGATGGCCAATTTATCTCATCGAATATAAAATCATAACTCTTTAGGGCTGCAAAGAACCTCAGGGAACAGCAAAGTCTTCCATTAGAAAGGACTGCATATGGAGCCATCTGTGTCTCAAGCTTGGGAAAGCAGATGTGTGGGTGTCAGTACAGCTCTAGGCTGGGATGATGGCCTTTTCCAGTTCCTCCCCTGCAGTCCCAGGCACTTGAGGCTTGCTGGGCAATCTTCGGTGATGGTTTCCTGCTGGATTGCTGTCTGACTGATTCTAGAACCATTAGACCTCTCGAAGCATTGGCAGTCTACTCATGGAAAAAGAAAAATCAGAGTATCAACCATCACATTTAATTTTGAGGGGTAAGAGTCTTAAAATAATTCATTGTAACTTAGAACTTATTCTACTTAAGTTATAGTCAAGCTATAACTTCTTTAAACAAGGTTATTTATAGCCAGCCCTAAAGCTAATCAATGTCTTCAAACTTTTCTAATATTAGGTCTTAGAATATATTAAGTGTCCCAGAAAACCTAAGCAACAATGAGGACACTAAGAGAGACATACATGGATCTAATCTACATGGGAAGTAGAAAGAACAAGATCTTTTGAGTAAATTGGGAACATGGGGACCTTGAGGGAGGGTTGAAGGGGAGGGGAGAAGCAGGGAGGGGAGCAGAGAAAAATGTAGAGCTCAGTAAAAATAAAAAGGAGAATATATTAAGTGGTCTTTTCCTAAGACCAAGAAGAAAAATGACAGAAGGAGATTAAATTTGTCTATGTAGTATTTCAGGGTCTCTAAATAAAAATTCACTGTATGAGGCCAGAGAGATGGCTCAGTAGCTTAGAGCACTCACCACTTTTACAGAGGATCTGAGTTTGGATCCCAGCACCCAAGCTGTGATCTACCTATAACTCGAGCTCCCAGACACACACACACACACACACACAAACACACACACACACACACACACACACACACAGAGAGAGAGAGAGAGAGAGAGAATATTTTAAAAAAATAAATAGCTATTTTTTTATACCTGTACTCTGATACGGCAATTGGAAAGTTTTAGCGATGCCTCTGTATACTTTACCCAAGACATATGGGCTGGGCAAGATGGCTAGGCCTATTATTCTTAGCACTTGAAAAGCTGGAACAGGGCATCACGAATGTGAACTCCTGACCGCATGTGAAGCACGTGGCAGGATTGGGAAAGAGAAAATACAGAGCTTGCCTCGTTTAGACAGAGTTTTGAATGAAGGAGACAACACTAAGGCAATCTGGCCTCAAATGTAGTTTACCCAAGGACAATGAGGACACTAGAGAGTGGACAAAAACCTCCTAAGTGTGTGGAAAACAACTGCAGCCTGTGTTTCCAGAGTCCATGCATGTTTCACGCCACCTCTTCTAGGGATGCTGGCAGTGAAGGGGGCATTCATTCATTAAAGTGAACAGGAGCTTCAACTACCATGAAAAGATAGAGGCAATGTCTTGATATGACCTTCTAGAAGCTGGCCTGTATTTATGGGAGATTTATACTTCACCTCATCATAAATTTACAACTTCTTCCCTGGCATTTTCATCAGATAATATACTACCATATATTTTTCCAGGAGAAAAATCCACAGCCAGACTAAACACTAAAAATAAAAACCAGTTCAGGTTGGTTCATAGTCGAAAGCCTGAAGTCCTTGCGCATGTTTCTTAAGGAGAGAAGAACCTTTCCCCTCGTCATGTCCCAACATCTTACTAAAATGTTTTGCTGGGTTTCAGTAAAGCAGGTAGCCAGACTTATTAAGCATATGGACATAAATCCAATCCTTTCACTACAAATCTGAGCAGCATTCAAGTTTAGGAAATAAAGAAGGAAAATTCTAGTAGGAAAACAAAATTATTACTTCTTAAGCTGTAAGGACATAAATTACCGGGAAAGTTCTTTCTCATTTCTACATTGTGGATAGATTATAGCAGGCAACCTATGCCTAGGTGGCTGGGGTGGGGGTGGGGTATAATTTGGTTTCTTTATCTTGAAGTATTTATGAATCCATAAGGATTAGGTTTAAAAAAACAAACAAACAAACAAACCCCAAAAAGCAAGGTCTATTTGTCCAAGAAAGAAAGCTCTCAGCAGAGTACAGTGGTCCTGTCATCCTGGGAGGAACAGCTTTCATGGCAAAAAGCAGAAGGGCATCATGGTGGTTTGTGAACACGTTGACTCCTGGACCAGTCTACTGTCAAGGATTCTCAACAATCGAAATCATTGGATGGCGGATGATAGGAACTGTCACGCCATCATTGGAATGCAGTAGATTTGACATCAAAGAACTTGCTTTCCTTCAGAGCCGGTCTCAGTATCCTGCAGTTAGCAAAGCGTGGCATGCCTCCCATCACCCATGCAGGGTGGGCTGTGTTGCCCATCTCTGCAAACAGCTCCTCAGTCTTCTGCTCACCTGACAAGTCGATGCGCAACTACTGTTGCTAGAAGGATGTAGAGATGAGAAACTACTTCTGCAACCAGGAATGAGACAATCTGTGTGCTTTTTCTCCCCCTCTCCAAAAGCTGTTGCTGTGTATTAAATCCAAAGCACTGTGAGAGCTATACCAGCCACCTACCACTAGGCTACACCAATACCCCTCAGTATCTTTTTCTAAAGCCCTAGGAACATCGCAGGGGTAGAGGCCACCATGCAGCTTCTAAGAAATATCCTGAGACCTCCGTGCATAAGGTGGCCCCACAAACCAACTTTCAACAAAGGCTCTGTTTCTCTGCCGTGAAAGATCAGTGGATAGTAAAGGGCTCTTCGAACATGTCCTCATTTCCTTCCTATTGCTGCGATGAAACACCCTGACAAAATAGCTTGGTGGGGAAAGGGTTTATTTTAGTTCATAATTCCAGGTTACCGTGCATCAGTGTGGGGAGCACCAAGCATTAGCCTCTCGAAGCAGCTAGTCACAACCACATCCACTCTCTAATCAGAGAGAAATGAATTGATGCTCGCTTGCCTGTTATTCCACTCACCATCTCCATTCTTACATGGCTTAGGATCTAAACCCAGGGAATGGTACTACCCTCAATGAGCAGTCTTCCCATTTCAGTGAATACAGTCAGCATACTCTTTTACAGGTGTGTGCTCAGACCAACCTGATCTAGACAGTCTTTCATTGAGACTTTCTTCCCAGCTGATTCTAGATGGGTTAGCCTGACAAAGCAGACTCACCATATGATCTCAAAGCTAACTAGAAAGTTTAAATCTCTAAATAAAAACAAATGGCACATAAAGGGGCTTTGGAGAAAGCCTTAAAACTCTAGGAAAAACTGGGGTGGTGAGTTAGGTCCCACAACCTCTAGACCCACAGAGGGCACCACAAACAAGCTAAATCTGTCTTTACCAAAGTTCTTTATTGTTTCAAACTTATGGTGTGTTAACTTCATTCAATTTCCATAATAAATTCTAAAGCTTGCAGAGAACTAAATTTGGGAGCCTCTTACTGAAGTGGACCCATGGTCGTGGCAGTGTACTAAAGAATGTTGTGCAGATAGGCCTAGCAGGCTTTAGAAGGTTCCCAAAGACATTGATCAAGCATTAGAAACAATGATTAAAGAAAGATTCCTCACATGACAGTCAAGCCATTGTCACCATGACATTACGCTTCAGAGCCGGGCATAAAGAGAAGGGAAGGAGAAAATGCAGAGGAGATGTTTCTTGAGGCCTTGTGAGATAGCACCAAAGCCCTGGCTTTACACACTACATGAAAACCACAGCAAGGGTAAAGAGTTGTGAGTTGGCAGTGCCTGAAGAGAGTGGGGCGTTGGAGATACCAGTTCTCCCTTTGTCCCAAGCACAGGAGAGATGGTGGTGAGGAGGGGGCAAACACCTTGGATTGTCAGTATGGAAAGGCTTCTGTTGAAAGGTCTTAAGCCCCAGAGTACACAAGTGCCAAGCCAAGCTGTGAACTCTCGTTTTCCAGCAGCCTGGAAGGGCACGTCTTTCAGGGTTAGCTTGCATGGAATGTGGCTGTGACCCTGCCTGAGCCCCAAAGCTTCCGAGATCTACCATGATTGTAATTTAAAGCTTTTACTGGTGATGATGTTTGTGATTGTGACATATTAACTTCATCAGTTCAGGAGAAATCAAACACCCTTAGTGTTGAATATGATACCAACTGGGATTATCTAAGCAACCAACCACAGGATGGTTTGCTTGTTGCTCAGTGTTTTTAGGTGGAAGAAAGGTTCTGTCTTCTTTCCATCTGCATCCATAGGGGAGAGTGAAATTATATAAAACAAAGACAGCATAGCAACAGTGATGTAACCACTGACTACTTCCGGTAGCATTTCTGCCTATATTTGTAGGAATTTAGGCTCCAAATACATCTCTTTAAAACAAAAGTAAATAAGTTTGCAAAACAAGATCCTTCATTTACACCATCTGTGTGTGATACATCCCAGGGCCACGTTCATGCTAGACAAGTACTCTACCATTGAACTATTTGCCTAAAACTGATTTTTATTCCTTTAATTTTCATTTGAAAATTGTACATTTAATAGTGTTCTCCTATTGTGGAACATAGGGTTCAGAATCTTTTGGGATGCTTACTGGTAACCTAGATCCTTAGGGCTACCCTCACGAGGTCCTTGAAGATAGCACCTCAAGACTTTCTCTCTCTCTCTCTCTCTCTCTCTGTGTGTGTGTGTGCATGCGTGTCTACTGAGGCCAAAGGTTGATGTTGGTGCCTTCCTCTCTTTCTCTCCATTTAATTTTTTAAGACAGGGTCTTTCTCATTGAAGCTGGAAACTGCCATTAACTGACTAGTAAGTCCCTGGGTTCTGCCTTTCTCTGGCTCTAATACTGGGGTTATTGGATCTGGATCCTGTGGCATCACCACAGCTACCCTTTAACTGGGTACTGGACATCTGAAATCAGGCCTTGATGCTTGCACAGCTGAACCCAGCCCCAACGCCAAATCAGCCATTTAAACAAACCCTCCAGGTTATCTAATTCTTAAGCATCACTTAGATCTGCTGTGAGTTTGTCTTGAATATTATGGTTTAGTTCCATTCAAAGAACAATAAAACTAAAAATGTGTGAGCGTCAACTCAAAAATAAAGATGTGCCATCATATAAATCATGTGGCAAACTGTCAGGAACATAGGCAGAAGCAGATCCTCTTACACTGTGTTCTCAGCTGGCTCCATTCCTCGCTGCTTCATTTTATAGATTGCACAGACATCTATGAATCTGTGCACAATTTCATATCAAATTAAGAACCATCATCGGCCTCCTGTCCAGGAGTCAGTCTTTATGGGATCGACTGTCTGAAGTCAATAGTCCGTATATTGTTAGGCTTAAATCTATGAGGAAAATCAACATGAAATCTTTGTGAAAGGCCCTCCCCTTAACACAAGCAACCAGGAAAATCCACCCAGCATTTGAGAAAAGTTAAGCTTTGAAAAGATCAGTAACAGTTTCTATTGACTTCACATCCAATTCCCCAACCTTCACCCAGAAAAGTGGCTTTTGTACAATCATCACACCCTTGTGATGTTTAAATGTCAGCTTAAACCTGGGGTTGTCTCCCATACTCTGGCCCTGTTTTTTTTCCCTGGAGTACGTCATAGTCAGAGCAGTCACAATGACAGAGGTTTACGAACAGGTGTGCTACGAATGGGTCTCAGCTCCCAGGTGATGAAGCTGTGCATGGCACAGCTGACAGATGTTAGCTTGTGAAAGTGTTACAGATGTTTAAATAGCGTTCCATTCATGCAGGAGAAGAAATAGCCTTTTCAAATACACTCTGGCTGGCCTGCTGCCTGCTGGTCTAAGTTCTATACCTAGAACTACCATTCTACATAGAGGGCTGGCTCAAAAGAGCGGGAGGACCCAAGTCTGTGGGTTTTAACTTTGAGACAGCAAGAAATCCATTGAACAAAGAGGCTCTATTATAAGTGCAAATAAATGATCTAGCTTACTTTACAGGATCAATATTTCAATGTCATTTGCTATAAATTATATAGCAGATCCTCATGTGATCAAATCTAAGCAGAATTAGTGTCAAAAAAAAAACTGTCCCCATGGTAATGTGCGCTAACCACAGGGGACTCAAATGATTGGCCACCATTGGGTCTGGGGACAAAGAAAAAGTCAAAGAGATAACAATAGGAAAATAGTCAGCTCATTTATTGTGACATTGCTATTTAGCCCAGAGTAATTACGAAAATGCCACTGCTAGTCAGCATGCGATGCTGGGGTTTTGTCAAAGCAAAGAGATGTCAGTAATTGAGATACTATGTAACTCTCTGATATTAAATTTCTGTGCAGTGAAAGGGGTGTAGGGAGCCTGGAGATTTTGCAAGATTGTTCAGTTGGCATAATATTGAGAATGCTATAATACATCCTTCATAAAGTTCAGCTTAAGAAAGGGATAGCTTACAAATCTGGTGAAATTATTTTTATTATCAATTAATCAGAGGATCATTTAACTTCCTGCACTGTATTTCCATAGCCACAGCTAGAAGGTAAGCTGGCACAACTCTTGATATGGATAGACGACATCATGCCTTAAAAACGCACCTACCTTGCGACCTCACAGTTTCATTTTTAGGGATTTGGCCTAGGCAAACAAAGGAAGGTTTAAATAAAAATGAGTGACAGGAGTGTTAGCACAGGCTCAACTTATAAGAGTAAGAATTTAGCCACCCCACTGTGCTCAAGATGAAAACACTTGTCAATTTGATGGAGCCTCTCAATGGGTAACTTACACTGGTGAAAGCCTTTGTGGCATGGGAAGTCAATGGGCTATGTTACTTGATACTCAGGAGTATTAGTTAACACAGAGGAATCTAATTCAATTGGTAAAACTCAGTACCTACATGTCTGCAAAATGCAAGCTTTGGTTAATTTCCAAGATCACGCATTTGCCTTGTGTAAATGGAGACTATGCATTCATTTTCTGACTGCCCAGACCTGAATAATCATATAGAAACTATACTAACTATAGCATTGTTTGGTCAATGATTCAGGCATATACCTAACTAGCTTTTAAATCTTAAATTAACCCATTTCCATTAATCTGTGTATCACCACAAGGCTGTGGCTTACTCGTAAGGTTCCGATATCTTTCTCCTTCGGCAACTACATGGCATCTCCCTGACTCCACCTTCTTTCCCCCTCTATCTTTGCTTGGATTTTCCACCTTGCTATATTCTGATCTGCCATAGGCCAAAGCAGTTTCTTTATTAACCAATGGTAATAAAACACATTCACTGTTGTAATACAAGCGGCTGGGCTGCATCCCCAGCACCCGGCCGCCCACATGGCTAGCTTATGCCCCGAAATAATGACACGGAAACTGTATTCATTTAAATACTGCTTGGCCCATTAGCTCTAGCCTCTTATTGGCTAGCTCTTACATATTAATCTAACCCATTTCTAATAATCTGTGTAGCCCTTGAGTTGGCTTACCAGGGAAGATCTTAACCTGTGTCTGTCTGGAGTGGGAGAATCATGGCAACTCACTGACTCAGCTTCTTTCTCCCAGAATCCTGTTCTGTTTACTCCGCCTACCTAATTTTCTGTCCTATGAGGGCCAAGGCAGTTTCTTTATTAGTTAACCAATGAAAGCAACAGATAAGATACAAGACCCACCTCCATCAATTCACAGCATACAGAGGGGAATCCTACATCAGTCTTGATAATACCTGGGTAGCGATAAGCTCATAGGTTTTAAGAGAGAAGCACTGTACAAGGAGAGAAGGTGGTCTGCAAGGGAAAGGTTATACTCACGATCTCTCCTCTGCCACAGTCATCTCATCCCAGTTATTGGATTGACACCTCCTGCTTGCAGCACCTCAGTCCCAGTGTGGAACTAAGGCGGGAACTCGGAGAAGTGAGTGCTAGTCCTTGTATTATCACACTACTTCTTCATGGGTGACATAAATGTGTTATAAAGATTAGGTTGCTAGTCATCCTCATTTTTACTTTAAAAAATTTACTGGTATAATACATGGAGCACAAATACATAAAGTTCTAGTAGAAGAGTAGATAGAAATGATCATCACAGGATATAAAGATGTATGTAAATATTACAATCAGCATCAATAATTAATATGTGTCTAAGAATTGAGTAAAACCACAGGCTGCAGCCTGGAAAGATGACTCAGTGGTTAAGAACACTGACTTCTCTTCCAGCTACCACAGAGCTTCTCAGGACCATTTATTTGCAATTCCAGTTTCAGAGGCTACCACACCCTCTTTTGGCCTTTGTGATTCCTGCATGAAAGTGTTTAACATGTATGCCAGCAAAATACTCATCTACATAAAAAAATAAATCTTTAAAAAAATCAGATGAAACCTTCACAGGCCTTTACGTGAGAAAAAAAAAGAGACAATTCTGGGCACAGTTTCCTTCACACTAATGAGGGAAACAACACCAGTGCTGTCTTCCCTGGAACTCTAGATAGACGTGTCAATCTCGAATTAGTGATGGTGTCTTGGACATGCAAACCACAGACGTCTGAAGATAAAGAAAACCAGAGTCAGCCATGGCTCAGCCTTGGCTCCTTCTTAGTAAGGCATGGTGTTCACATCTGAGTCCAGAGTACCATGTGTTCTTAGAGTAACTGGGGTATCAAGGCTGGGGAGGTAGCTCATTTGGCAAAGTGCCTGTCTTACAAACATGGAAGATGTGAGGACAAGCTCCAGGATCCATGTAGAAGAAAAGCCAGGATAAATGGTGGGGTCTCCAGGGAAGCAAAGATGGGCAGATCCCTGGGATTTGGCTGGCCAACCAATGAAGCCTAAAAATAAGAGTTTCAGGCCGCTGGGAGAAACTCTTCCAAAAGTAAAAGGTCCCCAAGGAAGACACCTGAGGTTGTCCTGTGACTCCCCCCACCTCTCTGATGTGTCTTTGCCTCAGTGAAATACCAGGAAAATATCTGTGTATGATACAGATACAAAGACAAATATACACATATATCTAAGAACTCACATGCACCCACTCAGACAGTACTCACGGGCATGCATCTAGTAGAACTTATGTACGTGCATTGCAGCTCCACTTCTAATCCATCCTCACTGGGCTCTCCCTTGTCCTTTCTGCTCCTACAGGGATGTGCTCATTCGTTCATTGCATCCTAAATCTTTTGTTTCAGGACTGCTTTACTCGCATTCTACAATAGAACCTCAAGCCCTCTAGAACAAATTCCAGATCTGTTTATGTAATTCTTATGCCATGACCTTCCCAAAAGAGAGGTCACCCAGTCAGATTCTGTTTTTGTATGTTTCTGGATTATTTTTTGGAAATTCCCTATCTTGGCAATTATGGAATTCAACTGAAATACAATGAATTATTTATACATTTTTCTGTCAGTATTTATTTTTGTCTCATCCAAACCTACTTGACTTTATGAAAATAATAAGGTATTGAGACTGTTAACATGCTTCCACAAGTAAGAATTATGTTTAGAAAAAGCGTTTCAAGATACTTTAAGGCTATGTCATGCCTCTAAAGACATTTCCCATTTAAATTCATACTGTGAACACTAGGTAATGAACTTGTCAAAAGTAAACATTGATTTCTCTTTCTTGTTTTGTTTTTACAGTTAACAATGAGAATATGGATATTTATGTGTAGCCCAAACTGCCCCCGAACTTATGATCCTCCTGCCTCTGCCTCCTTCAACAAATCCTACTGGTGAGAGATGGTTCAGCAGTTAATAGCTCTTCCTGTTCTTCCAAAGATCCTGAGTTTAATTCCCAGCAATCACATCGTGGCTCACAACCATCTGTAATAAGATGCCCTCTTGAGGAAGAGACCTGGTCAGCTGTCCTCATCAACTTAGACCATGAAACTCATTCTGAGTAAGTTCAACAGAACTGCCATACACAGGCTGCCCACGCATGCTTCAGCATTGCCAGGGCATAAATTTCATTTCATTCTTTCAATATGGATACTTTCATCTGATCTGAGCTAAAGGTCTGGAAATCGTGCTGCATAGTTTCATTTCCTCTTCTTTTATAAGGTAATCCACCATATATGTTGTAAAGCTAGCTTCTATAGAATTCTCTGTTTAAAATCAAATACTAAAATAGAAACCATGGAGCTGGAGAGATGATTCAGGCAGTTAAGTACTGTCACACAACCATGGGGATCTGAGTTCGGATCCTTGTTATGAACAAAAACCATCCAAGTGTCCTTATGTCTGTCGACAATCCTAGGACAGGAAAGTTGCAGGTAGGTGGGTCCCCAACCTAGCCAATTGGTAAGAGCCCTGTCTCAAAAAACAAGAAGTATAACCAAGGATGATTCCAAGTGTTCACACCTATCCTACACACACTACACACTACACACACACACACACACACACACACACACACACACACCAGTCAGTAGAATATTGTGAGAACAAAAGCAAAGGAAACAGAAGGAAGAAGGAAATGAGACCAGATGATGGGTATAAAAAGTAAATATGCAAGAGAGAAAGCTAACACAAACCAAAGTTATTCTTGAACAGAAAAAAATTAATTTATAAAGTCATTTAGAAGCAAAATGAAAAAATCTTGAAAAAGAGAGAAGGGAAAGATAATTAAATTATTGCCACAAGAAAGGGATGAAAGGCATTTTAATGCTGAACAGGATAAAAAATGTAGCAAGAGATTGTTATAACTTCATAATGGTAGACAAACTACTTTAAAAATTCCACTCCAAACCAACTTAAGAATAAATAGAAAGGCTGAATGGTACCATATTTTGTGAACATTTGGAATCATTAAATAACAATATTTCTAAAAGGAAACAACAGGTGGTATTTATTACCCATAAGTTATATTAAAAATTTCAAAATTATTTGAATTATATCAAGAGTACTAAGGAGAAAATATTTTCCAAGCTCAATATTTGGGGGCGGGGAGTCAATATGATCTTAATTCTCAAAAGAGACAAGGGGAGAACAAAAGGAAATTGTAGCACATGCTTTTCCGTGCCTGCATATATTGAGAATTAATTTTCTCTCGATTTTTTAAAATTTATTTATTTATTAAAGATTTCTGCCTCCTCCCTGCCACTGCCTCCCATTTTCCTTCCCCTCTCCCCATCAAGTCCCCCTCCCCCGATCAAGTCCCCCTCCCTCATCAGCCCAAAGAGCAATCATTTTCTCTCGATTTAAGATGTTCCTGTGAAGTTGACATAGAGGCAAGGGATGCAGTTCAGCTGATGTTGCTTATCATGCATTCGGTTTTATACCCAGTACTACATAGACCTTAGCTGTGGTGTCACACAATTGTGATCCCAGCACTCAGGAGTTGGACAAAGGAAGTTCAGAAGTTCAAGGTCATCCTCAGCTACATAGTGAATGAGAGGTCAACCTGAGATCCAGGTATATACAACCCAGGTTCATGGCCATTTTCTTCAAAGAAAATATCCTCCTCCTCCTCATCCTCCTCCTCCTCCTCTTCTTTCTTTCTCTCCTCCTCCTCTTCCTCCTGCTCCTCCTCCTCTTCTTCTCCTCCATCTCCTTCTTTTGTTGTATGTATTATGAATCAGCTTTGGATAAATGAAATTTGAAAGGAAATGAAGGCAATTTCCTGGTCATATTTTTAAGAAAAAAATGTTCACTACTCCCTGGCTGTCTTTCAAATGGCTGCATATGATGACTTTCAAGCCTGGTACTGAATGCACCAAGCTGGTCCCTGTTGCCAGCCACTGGCCTGGTGCAGAGTGTTCCTAGAAAGAAAATTATCTGTCTCACATATTCTGCTATGTTGGGTTTTTTCACTAGAGTACCTCGGTCCCCAGTGTCATTAGGACAAAACAGATAATGACAATCTTGGACAATTCTGAACATTTGCTAGGGTATCTCTAGCAAAAAATAGAAAAGACAAACAAATTGGATCTACTTCAGATGTGCACAAGAGTAGAATGTAAGACAATCCATTTTAATACATCTCATCACATCACATCGCAAGGATAAAAACAGCATGATGGTCACAGAAATTTTATAAATGTATGGTGTGAAATTAAAATCTTTAGGAAATTATGATGGAGAAGAAGACATCAACTAAGTCTAGCTACAAAAATAGGTATTATACCCAGTGAGGTATATTAAAGTATCCTCTTAGAATAAAAATACCAGAAAGTGGCTCACTAATTTCTATTAAATGTGGGGCTGTGAGGATATCTTATTGGAGCGCATGCTTGCTGTCCAGGCCTAAGAAATCAACCTCTAGCACCTCTGTAAAACACTAGGCATGGTGAAAGCCACATGTAATCCTGGTGCCTAGGAGGTGAAGAAAGAAGGAAGAAAGGATGATCCCTAGGGCTTGTTGACCACCCAGCCTGCTTAAACAGGTGAATTCCAAGTTTAGGGAAAACCTTGTCTTAAAACATAAGGTAGAGAGTGATTGAAGAAGACAATCTATGACAACCTCTGGCCTCCTCATGGATGTGCACATATGAACCCACACACATATGCACTCAGTCGCAGAGCACAGACATACATGCACAGATACATATACATACACACCCATGTATACGCATGCACATACACAAATACATATGGTACTGGAAGTAACAGTACAAAAACATAAGAAATGAAGAAAAATAAGTTTAAAACCTCTCATTATTAGCTGATGATAATACACATATTAAAAAAAATCCCATAGAATTTTTGGATAAAGATTACACTCGTTAGGAAAACTTAGTGACATTTCTGGGAATGGAAGCTGTCTGCCGTCAGATATAAACTAAGTTTCTTCTAAACATCAAAACATTTAAAAATTAAAAGTATAATTTATAGTAACATTAAGATGTAACATTTTCAGGAATAAGTCTAGCTACTCTACTCTTATTTCATTGAATCATTACAAAATTTTTTGAAAAACTTTAAAGAGTGTTTTTCATTGCCAAACTGATATTCAGAAACAGTGGAACTTAAAATTTTAATGAGGCTAATTTGTACTATCTTGCACCAATCAACTCAACTTCAACCACAAAGCCCATGTAAGTTCTAGCATGTGCCATCTCTTTCATTGTGAGTGGCTCTTGTGGAATAAAATTAACCTACTTTAAAAGTGTATATGTAGTAACAAAGAATGGAGAACACTCAGTACACTTCTTAAAAAGAAGAAAACATTGGGTGGGGACCGTAATCTGCTGGACTCCAGACGTTACTATGAAGCATAAGGATTAAGACTGTGTGAGATGGGAGTGTACAGATGGGAGCCATGACTTGGTTCTGACATGGTGCTGCGAATACACAGCATGGTACCTAGGCTGCTCATTTGAAAAGGGGACTTGGGTCCTTAGCTCATACCATGAACACGAATGAACTTCAGATGGGTTAAAATACAAAATTATACAACGTCTAGATGATGACAGAGATATTTCAGTCCCTGATGGGGGAAAGTTGTGTGTTTTTTTTTAAAATCAGATATTTTTAAAGCCCTCTGTAGACACACTGGCAGATATAGGAAAGGGTAATTGTGGTTCTTCCAGCAAATAATCTAAGACAATGCAAAGAGGAAAAAAATATATATCTTGAACAAATTACAGTGTGTCTGAGATAAACCATCCCACACAGGGTCTTCTCATACCCTCCTAGAACTGGTTGTCCTGTCTGATAACCCCGTGGCCATTTGGAGCAGTCAAAGGAAGGGCAAAGGCAACTGACACTCACCGACTGGAAATATGGCTGGCTGAATTATCTCATATTAGTAATAAAATAAATATTAAAGATTGCTATTGAGTCAGGGAGGGGCAGGCCTTCCTCTCCATATTAACAGATGGTAGGGGGTTAGCACCTGAGAGCTACTCTTAACATTTTCATCTGTAAAATAACTAGAAAGAGGAGATTCTTGGAGCATATAAAAGTGATCTATGCCAGGGGCGGCTGCCATGAACTACTCCCAAAATTATTTCATTATAAGACAATGAATCATAGAAGTATCATTAAAAAGTTGAGGTTAGAGGACATAAGAATTTTCCCTTCAGGCTGAGGAACACTGGTGACCCTGCTGTCGCTGCCATAAATATGTTAACCCATATGAACTACCTGCTGGTAGAACTATTAAAGGATCTGAATAACTATTAGGAATTTCTGTCTCCTCTCCCTTGTCTCCTCTCCTCCTACCTCTCGCCATAATCCCCTTTTCTGTTTCTCTTTCCTCCTCCCCATCTTCTTTATCTTTTCTATATTATAAAAACAAAACAACCACAGACGATTAAAAGTAGAAAAAAAATTCTCTGATGGAAACCCAATAAAAATGACTTTGTAGCATATTTTAAACATCTTAGTAAATAAAACAAATGTGAGTTCAATATGTTTCCAATATCAGATGCTCACTCCACTCTCAGGACATTAGGACAGTCTTTCTCTGTGTGCTAGAAAGAGAAGAAAGGCTCACTCTGTCTATCTAAATAATTTCAGGTGTACTGCAGAGCAATAAACCACAGATGACATGAAACAATGATTATTTCATAAGGACAAGTCCTTGTGAAATAATCATAAAGTCTAGACTTGTAGCTGTGACTTCTTTTATAATGACAGCAGGCGTGAAGCGCGAATTGCTTTCTTTCCTTCCAAAACAACTTTGTAATACGAGACACGAGAGTGCTGAAAACTCATTTTTAATAACTGTCCGGAGACCACACGGACCTCCGCCCACTTTCAAGCCTCTAACTTAAGGACTTGTTTGCAGTTAAAGGATGTAGATATTGAGATGTGTGTCTTTCCCTTTCTGTTCTCTCTCAGCTTCAGTGTCTCTTGTTAACTTAGCTGAAGCCTGTCATGTCAGCTAAGGATACCTTCCTTGTCTAGCTGGGGTAGTGACTTCTGAAGGTGCAGAATGAGGTCATTCATCTATTACCAGTAAGGTAATGGTGAGTATTTTAGGGCTGGAAAATTTTGACGATTAACCAGGATGCTGGTTTGTCGGTATTCATTATTGCTCAGTATGTTCACATCTGCACATGACTCCCTATACTAAAATTCTCTACATCATTCCCAATTGGAACCTTTTTCCTTCTACATTTTCCCAGTATCTTCAGCATGTCTCCCATGTCATGGACCAGTCCTTTAGCAGTAAGAACAAAAGACACATGCAAGCGGTTCATGGTTATATGCAGAAATGTTCAACATCATCAGTGGCCACCAGGGAAAGGCAAACCAACCCTACAAAGCCATATGAACTCATCCCAGTTAGAATGGCTGCTATCGAAAGAAACAAAGGATAATAAATGCTTGCTAATATTCTAAGAATAGGGAATCCCGTAACTGTTGGTGGTAATGTATGAGAAGTTAGTAGAGTCATTGTGTAAAGATGACATATTTTTAAAAAAAAATCTTGAAAACTAGTTGCTCTGGACTGTATTTTATAGTTTTGATTTCTTTACTTAGCTGAACTTGCGTACGGCTCTTGACTGAATTCCTTCAAAAAGGCAAGGACCAAGGGAAAAACCTTTATATGATAACACCCCAGCCAACAGAGCAAGGGGATAATGATAGTAACGTCTTCTTGTTTTAAGTTTGCAGTAACTTATTCTGGAAATAATAGAAGGCCAAATTATTTTTTTCCTGAATGTCTCATCTTTCTTTCATTCAAATACAAAGTTGGAGCTGTAGTTGTGGATAGGAAGTGCACCTGCAATATGTCTACACCTTATTTTTTGGCTTTCGTTAATAAACTCTACAGCCACAAGGCAATATTCCTGAGATTAAAGCAAATGTCTACTTGAAAAGGAGCCAGAAAGAAGATGGGGCACTAGTTCCTCTCGGTCAGAGCTACTATTGGATCTGTATGTAAGAGACTGGGAGGGAAACAGAAGAGGGACTTCCTACAGATCCCAGACATAGAGTTTTGGTGACTGTGCCAGATGGAGGACTTTTAGCTGGATCTACACCTGAAAGTTCAACAATCAAATGCCATTATCACACCATATCTGCCACCATAGTCACCTGCAACCCGCCACTCCCCAGAGCTGTGACAAGTAGAGTCAACAGCCCCAATAGTTTAAGAAAACAGAGACGCAATTTCTGTCTTCATTTTTATTCTCTTACATGTCTGTTTTTATGAATTTAGTGGTGACCCTGGTGCTCCTAGCTCACAATTCCACTTTGCACTCTCTGCTGGAGCTGGCGCCATTGTCCACTCAGCACACTCTGTATCTACCCCAGGCAACAGCAGTCACCTCAGTGGAGGGCATCATTCACTCCACGCCCTCCATTATTAGAAGCACCACCTCCCAGCTTTCCTCACCACCTCAATGAAGGGCATCATTCACTCCAAGTCCTCCATCATTAGAAGCACCACCTCCCAGCTTTCCTCAATTTTCTGAGCAACTTCAAGAGAGAGCCCACTACCTCGGTTTCTGTTTTGTTGCTGCCATAAAGATCCCAGACAAAAAAAGCTTGAAAGAAAAGTTTTTTTTTTCCCAGTCCCAGAGGGGTAGAGTCCCTCAAGGCAGGGGAGACTGTGCCAATGGTGAGGGAAGGCACGGATGCCAGCAGGAACGGTAAGCGGTAAGCTGGTTAATCACCCTGCACTCACATGCAGGAAGCAGAGAGGGAACAGCCAGTGGGGAGAGGCTGTGGAACTTCAAAGCTCACTTCTTCCATCAAGGCTCTCCCTCCTAAATGCTCCATAACCTTCCCAAATAATGCCACCAGCTGGGGACCCAGTGTTCAAACACAGTAGACTGTGCGGTAAACACTTTATATTCAGAACCACTATAGCAACCACATATTTAATATCCAAACCAGAATATTGGTCATCATGCAAGACAGTAAGTATGGAAAGCAGGGTTATACCTGACAGGTGGAGAGCTATAGTCATACTACTGAAAGAGTTCTTGATTCAGTCTGTGGACACTGTCTGTTCTACCAGGGCACATGAAATTTCATAATAGAGCTCGGAAGGGTATTAGGGAAAGGGTGGGGAACCGATATACTATATTCAATATCTTTTCACTGACTTTGTTCTTTGCTATGTGAGGATATCTCATTGTCATTCCTTTAGGCTAAGATCTTCTCTGGCAAATGTTTTGTCTCTCAGGTCGGTAGGTTCATATCAGATGTCCCCTGTGTTCCATGGGCAGATCCAAGCATGAGCTAGAGAGGACACATGACTCATTCTGTCAAGTCATGTACTTGATGAGGCCAAGTTAAAGTCACACAACTCGGAACCAATTGAGTAAGAACTAAAACTCCAGCCTTCTGAATTATATTCCCATGCTTTTCTCTCCATGGATGGGGTGATGTTTCAGGTACCCACAGAACAGATGCCCCATGGGTAACACCTGTCATTTTTGGCAGGGCTAGAAGTAGGGTCTAAGGTTTCCTGGTCCAGATGCTTTACTTGCCTATTTCACATGAATACAATGGGTAAACCCTATATACCTTACCTAAAACCATGCTTTCTTTGTTCACAACACCATGTAGGCCGCCAGAAATAAATGTGAAGTGGAAGGAAAAAAAGAGGGTGGGGTGGGAATAGGATTCAGTTGGTGGAGCGCTTGTTGTGGAGGCATGAACACATGAGTCGAGGTTCCCAGCCCCCATGTAAAAAGCCAGGTGCAGCGGTGTTCATCTTTATTTCCAGCAATGAGATTCAGAGACAAGAGGATTGATTCCCTGTTCACTGGTCAGCCAGCCTAGCCAAACTGATTAACTCTGGGTTGAGTGAAAGATGCTCTCCTAGTAAATAAGAAGAGAAGAGACCGGGGAAGATGTCCAGTGTTGACCTCTGGTCCTCACAAACAGACATGCACATGTGCACATACATAGACTACATGTGCACAACACACAAAAAGAAGCAATGTTTAACCCGACCAAAGTATATACTCAAGAAACTAATTCAACAGCTTTCTAGCTATCGAACACCTATTCGTTGGGGCCTGTTATTCTTTCCTTGATGGCAATGGATGGAAAGGGCTTGAAGCCTTGGTTTAAAATGTCTTCTCTATAGTTCAGCTTCTACCAAGCCTTGTTTAGTTCTCACCATGAAGTATGAGAGCACTGGGGTCTGTGTACTCTTCAGATACAGCCACACATTTAGATTTTTATTGCACAAAAATGACCAGATATAATTTTATAAGGCAAGGTCAGAAAATACTGCAGCCTTTCCTACCTGGCCCCCATTTTACAGCTAGTTTATTAAGTTAAAAATGGAAGAAATGGGGCTCCAAACAAACAGGACTAAATTAGACCCTTCAAAACACTTGTCATTAAAAGATGGTTTGCTGAAACTTCAGACAGGTTAAACGTATGTCACTGTTTGAGTGAAAAAAAAATTAGCTTTCCAGGATTGCAATTACAACCCTACTTAGTTGCCATGGTGATCGCACAGCATATGGATTTTGTCAGATAAAGACATCGGGTGGTGTGAAGGGACAGCATGTTTTCTTTCCTGAATCACCACATGCCAAGTGTCAACTCTTTGGCAGTTCTGGGCCTCCCACCCCCAAGTCTTATTTTTAAAAAAAGAAATATATTTGGATTGGAAAGAAAAGCGTGGGAATCATAAAAATTGGAAGATTGCAAAAAATATTGGATGAAAATCTGGATTTAAGGTTATTTGAACATAAATGCCAAATCAAGTAGCAAGGAATTCTTGAGGTTTCAAGCTTAGAGACATCCATGACAGGAAGGGACCTGGAAAGGTTGTAGTATCTTCTGACCTTACCCTACCCATCTATAGTAACAAGGAATGCTTGATTGGGTCTCCCTTCTCTCCTGTGGGTGCCTGTCTTTCTGTATGTCATGGTATTTTAATCTTCCTGTTTTACTTATATGTACAGATAGGGTTATTTTTGTGAGTTATCTCATTGACCTCTAAGACCTACAAAAACTCCACTGTGCAACAGCCACATTTCTGTGCAAGAGACAGTGGATCCTAAGATGGGAAACCATGCTCTATGCATTTCTCTCTGTAATAAGAAGGAAGACGAGGCCTCGCTAAATATCCATATTGCATCTCTTCTGAAACTTGCTGCTCTTCATTTATCATTTATCATCTTCATTTGTCATTCAGGACTGTACTCCCCTGATGATTACATCTGCTCTGCCAGCATGACAGCAATACTTAATGATTGTACCACATCTCTGTCCTCCGCAGTGTGAGACCCATAGTCAGTTCGCCTGGGTGTAACAACCTGATTTGCTGTGTGACCCTAGGTGGTGGTCACTTGCTAGCATCCACAGCAGTCACTTGCTCCTGACTTCTTGGGCTTTATGTGTGACTGGGTGATACGGGACTCCCCTCTGTATGCTGTGAATACCACTGGTTAATAAAGAAGCTGCATTGGGCCTAGTGCAGTGCAGGATAGGGCAAGGCAGGAATTCCAAGCAGATAGAGAAGGAGAGAGTAGGCAGAGTCAGGGAGAAGCCTCATAGCTGCCACAGGAGACAGATGCCGGAAACCTGACAGAATCTTACTGGTAGGCCACAACCACGTGGTGATACACAGATTAATAGAAATAGGTTAATTTAAGACATAAGAGCTAGCCAATAAGAATCGTGAATTAATTGACCAAGCAGTGTTGTAATAATACAGCTTCTGTGTGATTATATTGAGTCTGGGTGGCCAGGAAACAAAAGAGCAGTCTCCGCGAACAACTGGGGAAGAGGAATAAATGAAATATAAGAACAAATAGGGGATAGAGTAGAAAGAGAGTTCAATGACTTAAAGGCTTCATACAAACACAAGGATCTGTGTTCAAATCCCCAGCACTCAAGTAAAAAGCTGGTATAGTGTCCCACACCTATATTCTTGGTGCCGTGGAAGCAAAGACAGGAAAGATCCTGGTGGCTTTCTGGCCAGACAGTCTAGCCAGACTAATGAGATCCAGGGTTCAGTGAGAGACTCTGCCTCAAAAAAAATGGAGAGTGATGGAGTAAGACACTTTATGTCAATTCCTGGTCTCCAGCAGTGCACACATAGGCACAGCACATACCTGTACACACACACACACACACACACACATACACACACACTTCTTAAAAAGAGAGAAAATGGTGTATATTTTTAGAGAGTACTTTGGGCAACTGGGAAGAGAGGTATGTGGTGTTTTCGAGAAGAGTCTTTCACTGGGGAAGAGCAAAGCAGGGTAGGGTAGTGTCAAGGACCTGCTCCACAGAACATCTGAAGGATGAGCTGTAGACAGCTAGTCTGAGATCTGGGGGCAAAAGAACACAGTACTGTAAGCAGTTGACTTTGGGAGACTCACAAAGAGGATCAGAGCAGGGTACAAGGAGAGGGTGCAGAGGGGCAGACTGAGACATCACGTGGTTCAGGACACAAAGTCTCAGCTTTATTCTTTCTTTTAGGAAAGTTTAGAATGATATGAAAATGTTCCAGGATGTCTGGAAATCTTAAATAACATATGCCCTGACAAAAACCAACTGTGCCAAACTACATAGAAGTTGGGGGCTGTGAGGATCTTATTTAGAAGTTCCGGCTGTGGTCCCGGAGAGGCTTTAGACCATGAGGCTGAGAAGCAATGTCTTTTTGTAGCTATCTACTTCCTATAGGCAAAGTGATACAGCAGCGCTATCTGGGGAGGTTGGCTTATTTGTTTGTTTATTTATTGCCAGTTCTGGAGTGCTGTGGCTGACACACTTTTGGAAAGACATAACAGAGGACTTATTTGAAATCCAGTCACACAAAAAGATGACTAAGTGTCTGTGGTGATGTCATGCCAATTACCCCGATTTGATTATTATATATTAGACATATGTACTGAAATGTCATCGAGTAACCCAAACCTAGGAACAATTAAGTGGCAATTAAAAAAAAAGCTAATGCATATTCTGAGCTGGGAAGATGGCTTAGTTGATAAAATGTTTGCCGTGCAGTGTGAGGACCTGAGTGTGACTCCCAGAACCCATGCTAAAATCTGGATAAAGTGGCAGTCTGTGTAATGCCAGAACTGAGGAGGCGCAGACCAGAGGATCCCCTGGAAATTGCTGGCCAGTCAACCAAGCTAAATCAGGAAAATATGGCAGAGAGTGGTTAAGAAAGGCTTGTGATACCAACCTCTGGCTTCCACGTATGTGTACACACATGTGCGTACATACAGACACACAGACGTTTTTACACACACATACACACACACACACACACACACACCAGGTTTTTAAACTCCATCCAAACCAGGGGCTGGATCAGACAACATTCTTCCTATTGGGTGTCAGAGAACACAACTGGTCGGGCATATTGGGACCGCTACACAGAACATGGGTGTAGGATGAGTGTAGAGGTGCCAGCCTGATCACAGGTGGGCGAAGGATAATTGCTTCTTTTCATCACACACAGGGTACTAAGAGGGCACAGTCACCCTGGTGCAATGCATTCTAGCTGGGCAAGGGCAAGCTTACTCCCACCCCCAACAGGGACCCCTCCTACCCCTTGTGTGCACTTCCCTGGTACAGAGCTAGCAGTCTTGGTTCTTTTTACAGCCTTCATTTGCTTGGTGCCTCTCATTCCTAACAAGGGATGATGTCTTGGAGTTGCCAGTGCCTTCAATTATGTAAATAGAGTGTCTGTCTCTTTAAATAGAAAAGCACCAGGGAATATTAGCCAAGGCTAATTATACAAATCAGTTATCCCTAATAATTAAAATGTGCCTTAGGCTTTGTGGGAGGGTCGCTCTTAGGGACTCAGGGTGGGTTCTCCTTCCCTCGTTGTTTGATATATTTACAAATTAATTTAAATGTGATAATCTGATACATCCATAATTATAAATGCTTAACTAAGTCGATAGTGTCGATCTTGAGATGAGCTCTGAACACGAAAAGCAAGTGACGACAACTGGATCCAGGAAACTCTCTGCAATGTAACACACCCATGAGAAAGGAACTGCAGAAGCAGAAAGCCAAACAAAAAATTCCTCCCAACACTACCCAGCCCCTTACCTCTTTCTTGAAACCAGTGTGGGGATCAGAAAACATCCATCCCATACATAGGCTCTGTCTGAAGCTAGACCCAGATCAACATCCAATTTAATACAGGTCAGTGAACAAGTGTTAAAAAGCAAAATCTCTTGCCTGCTTCCAATCTATACTGGATTAAAAACAATGATTTGGAGGTGAAAGGCGCCCTGCCCGGGCCACAAGCTCAGTGCCACTCAGCAGTCCGCTTATTCTTCAGGGCTGAAATCCTGGCACCGTTATTTTCCTAAGGTCATCTTCCTCAGACAGGACGATGCCTCGTCTCATCCTTCCAGAGAATTTATTATATCGATTTGGGGGATAAGGTTAATTGAAATGAACTTTTGGTTTTAAAGGTAGGTTTGGTGCACGCCTCCACAATTAAAATGGAATTCTTCTTCTTTAAATGATGGGGGTTCATTTAACTGCCCAGAGAGTACTGTTTAGGGGAGAGGCAGGAGTAATTTTACAACATGAAATGTGCATTTACTTCTCCCCCGGGGCTGTAACAAACTCACGTGTGAGCCAGACGTGGTGATGGAAAGCCCTGGCTTCACAATGAATCTCACGGGTTTTGTTTAGATTTTCCAACTGATTCTCTAGAAAGTAGAGTAGGAAGTATAGGAATAGATTTTTCTTTCTTTCCTTCTTTCTTTCTTTCTTTCTTTCTTTCTTTCTTTCTTTCTTTCTTTCTTCCTTCCTTCCTTTCTCCCTCCCTCCATCCCTCCCTCCCTTCCTCCTCCCTCCCTTCCTCCTTTCCTTCCTTCCTTCCTTCCTTCCTTCCTTCCTTCCTTCCTTCCTTCCTTCCTTCCTTCCTTTCTTTTTATTTTAGAAATGATGCTTAGGACTGAAGCTTTGTACTGCCATCCATCTCAATGATTGGGGAAAAAAACAACACAGACACAAAAACCAAAACCAGGCTACACCCCAGGCACAGTTGGATAATCACAACACTAATTGCATTTTGCTTTCCCTTGAAGGCTACGGTAGGGTTTTGGGTGCTCTTGGCAGAGAACACAACTATCCCCTCATTCTGTTTCTGATTCTTCTGTCCCAGTGCTACCAGCAAGATCTGTGTCCCTGCAGGATTTGGAGACATGCAACCTTCAAAATCCTGTGTCTTGTCACTCATGATGACGTATAGCATCACACCTTGCTACTCATTACGGCATAGGGTACCACACCTCGGTTCTTCCTAACTGCTCAGGAAGGGTCCAATAGGTTTGGAAAAGATGGAGCAGCCAAGTAGTTTCAGAGAATGACAAAGAAGCACTCACACCCACGAGACTCTAATTTGGCTTCCAAGAGCCTCCTCACATCCTCTGCTGACAGCAGATGCTGATGGAGGCTTCACGGTATCCTCTTGGTTATACATTCGTGTTATACTCTCTGATTTGGACCAAGTAGAATGAAGAGTTGAATGAAAGACAGATTCAATTTTTTTTTTTTAAAAAAAGAAGAAAACACAAACAGATGCTTTCTGGGCATCAGCTCTATCTTTTGTTTGTTTATGGAAATGTCTTTCACAACTTAATAAAAAACTTTTTAAAAATATCATAGTATTCTGGAGGCCAAGAAATAAGACACATGAAAAAACATGCCAAGAAATATAACCCTGTTCTCCCTGCTCTTCTGGACAATGTGACCTGCTCTCGTCCATAGATTATGTGGAGGAAGAATCTCTGATCCTTAAACATTAGAACTAAGTATAAAGACATTATCAAGGCAAATATATTTGAGATCCCAAAGCGACACAGGTATCAATGATCAGAATATAGGAGCAGCATGACATCAGTCATCTTCTGAGGGGGCTGATTTGTCCTCTTCCATCCCCACTATTCCATGGTTCCTGTACATGAGCGTGGTTGGAAACTTGGCTCTATGGCAAGAGTTTTAAAAACACTTGGCTGCTGATGAAATATGATACATAGATTCTATTTGAAAATGTAAAATATAATTAACTGTAAATAAAGACTACTCACTTTTCATTACAATAAAGCCATTAGAAAGAAAATGGACCTCAAGCTAAGAGCCTGGGGGGATGACTTGACTGTCTCTCTCTATGCCTATAGACTGAGATCTGTAATTTTACAGAATGGAGTCAAAAAGATTGGCATCACATCCAAGGGCTTGAGCCACTATGAGAACCAAATTAGGATTCGGGAACAGGGTGCCTCTTCACAAGGGGGGCCTTTGAGTCTTGGCTTGATGTGACCATTCACTTTAATACCAATGTGACTGGATTTAGAATCACCATAGATACATACCTTGGCTGTGTCTGTGTGAGTGTTGCGGGAGCTCCTCCCGTTCCTTCAGCCAATAGCCGCTGAGATACCAACCCAATGGGGCGTGGTCTCTCTCCCTTTAAAAAAGCGGCCACTTCCCTCTCCTCTCTCTCTTACTTCCTGCTCCGCTTCCGGGGATTAGACTCCCTTCTGATTGCGCAGAGGGCTGTTGTCTGGGACGGTGATCTGTAAGTTTTTTCCCCTTTAAATAAATAACCATTCTACTAATCATAATTCCAAACTGGTGTGGGATTGTTGTGATTTACACCTTCGCCTTCATGTGAGTGTTTCCAGAAAGCATTAACAAGGGAGAGAAGACATTCTGCGTGTAGGTGGCACCACAAACAAGACTTCCCTGACTACAAAGGACAAAGCAAGCAGAATGCAAGCATTCACCTCAGTGTTCTTGCTGATGCAATGTGACCGTCTGCCTTACACTCCCATGGCTGTGTCCTCTCCTCCATAATGGATCGCATCCTGTCAAACTGAGAGCCAACATAGACCCTTCCTCCTTTAAGTAGCTTCTTGTCAGTGTTGTGACCCCAGTAAAAAAGAAACTGATGTGCATGGCAATCAGCTATTCAAAAGTGTAAATTTGGAGACTTCTGAACTCATGCTTTCTAGGTTTCTTCACACATACACCATAGAAGGGAAAAAATCAATATTTGAGCACTTTTAAATGTCAGGTACTGTTTTGTTTAAAATAAATGCTATTCTAAGCAGTTTTATAATCATGTGTATGAAAGATGGGTCAAATCAACTCAAAGGTGCCTAGAAATAAGACTCCGTCAAATCTGGAAGCTCCCATCCGTCTATACAGTCACGCATCCTAATTTTCAGATCTTGTTTGATAGATGGGCAATTTAGTAAACTTATAGGGGGAAGGATAGTATTCCATGACAATATTAGCAAGGATTTTCTTTCTCATTTACTTTACTATAATCACATATCTCATCTCCAATAGGAACGCAAGAAGTCATTTTCCTCCTCATGATGGACATCTCACCTTCTCATAGACTAAAAGTCATCTGGACACACTCACAGTTAAGTCTGACACAAGAAAACACCACTCCAAAATTTGATTATCATTTTTTATTAGCATCCAAATAGAACACAGTAGGCCCTGGCAGTAACTCCTGGAAGGCTGTAACGCATGGCTGGGATGAGTGAGCAAGTGTTAGCTGGGCAAGACTCTGTATCCATGGGCAGCTGGAGGATAGTTACAGGCAACATGCCCAGATTGGAGAGCAATGAGTGGTGAGCCCAGATCATAGTTGCCAGCCCAGGGGCCTAACTTTTATGAAACATTGCCTCATAAATATCTTTGCTCAGAGAGGGGCAAGAGAACCAAAGAGCATTTCTAGTGAAAATAACAAGAATGAATTCCAGATATCAAAGAAATGGCCTGGCTAGGCACAGGGACTCTGAAAACTAAAAGTTAAAGGGCAAAGTTTAAGTGTGGCACCATCCAACACACAAGGATGCGCAAGGAAAGTTCTAGAGAACAATAAATCTCTAGTGGGGTTAAGAAGTTGGCCTTTCCAACAAATCGTTACAAACTGTACAGGATGCACTGTTGACGACTTGACAGTGGCGGTGCTAATTGTCTGGGAAAACAGCAAATGGCCGTCCCAGCAACAGCTGTGCAAAAACTCTGATCAATGCAATCAGGTGAAAATGAAGCCATTGCAGTGTGACAAATGCGAAATAGAAGAGTGTTCTTTGGTGGAAAGCCGAGAGGGAAAGCACCTCAAAAGAGAGATGCATGACTCGGGCCTTGAATGGAAGCGTTGCAGACAGCTCTGTTCCTTAGAGGAAAGAGAGAGACTGTGAATCAGAACAGCGTGCATGGCTGCTTGGCAGAGGAAACTTACCACTAAAGTCAGAGTCATGATCAAGGCTGTCTCAGTGAAGGGCTATGTTTGTGTGGAGGTACAAACATAAAACTGTGTCTCTGTTTTAGGTGTTCTTATGACACTGAGGAAATGCACAGGGGCCTAGCTTTTCCAGGGCTAGTGGTACCACCCGGTGAGTGGCTGTGGGCTAAATTGAGGCAGGTGACATAGCCCTAAGAGCATTTTTAAGTCTACTAGGCTGTAGCATACTGTGTTAATGGGGAAGAGTTTTACATGGTGTGTGGCAAAAGAAAATATTGTAGTGCCAGGGCGGTGGTGGCACACGCCTTTAATCCCAGCACTTGGGAGGCAGAGGCAGGCAGATCTCTGTGAGCTCGAGGCCAGCCTGGTCTACAAGTGCTAGTTCCAGGACAGGAACCAAAAGCTACGGAGAAACCCTGCCTCAAAAATAAAAAAGAAAGAGAAAGAAAGAAAGGAAAGAAAGAAAGAAAGAAAATATCGTGAAGGTGACAGATAAAAGTTCTGATGCTCATGGGCTTGGAAATTATGACTACCATCAACGTGAAGATTAGAGAGCCATGGGTTGTTCTTTTCCTTTTCTGAATCCAGCTCCTCATCTTTAAAATGATGGTAATTTGGTACTTCTCTCATGGAATGAAAATGGGGGGGGGCGCGGAAGACAGGATAATCCAGGTGGAGTGTCTAATGCAGTGAATGATCCACAATTGTCACCATCTCAATACCTGAGCTCCAAATACATGATCTGATCTGTAGGTGTGCCTCTGGCCTTTCTGTTTGCCTATGCACAATGGGCATGGAGTGCCTATGTGTTGGTAGAGATGTGTTTGTGGGGGTGTGCATGTGTGCTGTGCGTCTGTACTGTGGGCACACGTGTTCATGTATGTGCTCACACTGGGGCCTCAGAGAGCCACTTACAGTTGTGGGCACACGTGTTCATGTATGTGCTCACACTGGGGCTTCAGAGAGCCTGTGACAGTTGTGGGCACACGTGTTCATGTATGTGCTCACACTGGGACCTCATTGTGGCTCCACTGAACTCCCTCCTTTCAAAGCCTCTCCAGGGGTCCTCTATTAGATTCTTTCCAGTGGCCAAGCTGTTTAAAGCTTCACATTTTTATTTACGGCAAAAACCACATTTTAAACCCAAAAATAAAGAACTAGACATGGGGAAGAACAATGTATCTTAGTGGTTCTGAATAATCATCTCATCTTTAAGTTGAGTTCTCGGTTCGCAGGCATTCTGATCGCTAAAATTGGATGCACATTCTTGCCATCACCACTGAAAAACACTGTAGGCTCAAATGCTTTCTATATTTAGGGGAAATAATCTAAACCAACCATCTATAAAGAAAAAAAAAAGAATTGAGCACTCAAAGGGCCCTTTGAAAACAAAGCGAACTTTCAGTCTTTTGTAGGGGGAAGTTTTGAGATAATAATAACACTAAACCTTTTCTCGCCATTTTTGACAGGTATTTCCAGAAGCAAGAACAAAACTGCCCCATTTTTCAAGTCATTTATGTAAACAACTTTTGCTTCCAACTTCGGTGTGGGGAATGAATGCTAAGCATCTCCTATGTTAATCCCATCTCTCTGCAGCATCTTACTCTAGTGGAAGGATTGATTTAACTGTGAGTCAGCCCGCAGTTACTTGGTACATTGAGTGAGCCGTGAGAAAACGTCTCCATAAAGCAGCATGTTCCCATTCTTAATGGGAAATGCCACCCTGTCACTCGCTAACTTTCCATAAAGTCTGCACTGAACATGAATTCTAGTGCAAAGATCCAGGCTCAAGGGTAGCTGTCTAAATGTGGAGTCACTTTCTAGGTATAGACCCTGGACAAATGGCCATCTTTATTCATGTTGGAAAATGGAGAAATATTGTGTAACCCTTAAGCTTCTTTAGAAAGTTCACAAAGAGAATACGTAAGAAAACGCCTGTCACATTATCTGATCTAGAAGTGGGTTGAGGGATTAGGAGCTGTGATTTACCTGCCATTCTGTCCACATTGATATGATGAAAATGTATCTATTCAGTTCATCTAGCGATGGACTGTACACAGGGTGATAGAAGCTTGTGGTCAATTTAAAATTTTTCATTGCTCTCATAAGTTTCCAGGTGGCACCAATAGGTTCGGTTACTGAAATTCAAACAAGAAAATAGAACTGTCCCTTCAAAGGCATCGCATAGCATGGTACACCACTTGATCGCTACAGGGGTTATACAGACATGAGGTCTAGAGACATGGTGGCCCTCTCTTGTCTGGAGCTTTGATAGCCAACACTTCAGTTTTCCATGGTGAACCTCAGTCCCAAACTATTCAATAGACTAGAATGATACCTCCATTTTGAGCAGCTGGGTGAAACGTCACCATGTCACCTGAACCGCTTTAGACACAAGTGATTCCATTGTCCAGTGTGCCCACACTGTAGTTACTGCTTTCTCACCAGGTCACCAGAAGTAGTACCACAGAGCATGCATTCAAGTAATGATTGATACTCTCACTAACGGCCCCGAGGCACAATAGTCATGATGCAGAGGAGACCCTCAGGCCTGAACCACTAAGGGCCAGATCCACTCTTGACCATTGGCAATGCTGGACGACACACAGGTGAAAGCATAGAAGACACCCGTGTTACATATCCTGTGCTAAATATGGGTTCCAGAACTAGTTATGTTTGAGGCTACCACCTCCTTAGATTAGGAGCACTATACATACAGAAATTATGATCAGAAGAGAACAGCTCATAAGAGAACTGGAACATCTTAGCCAACTATGATGCCCACAAGCTAACCTGAGTCACTGCTACCAGCCTGCAAATGAAGCATCACTCAACAGGGAAGGCTCCAGTCCGTGCATCTGGATCAGGAAGGTGCTGGTAGCTTTTGGGCTCAGTGCTGACATTTCTCTAACAGAAGGAATGTGGTTCTCCCAGGTGAGAAGGATTATCTATGTTTGGTTGCAACCTGCATTCGGAGAAGCCAGTGTTTCCCGAGATGCCTGGGATTCTTTCCCAACCTCGTATCTAAAGTCTTCTGATGTTGGTGATGCTTCCCCCACTCAGCTGCTTTGTGCAAATCTCTACTGCTCACCCTCTGAAGTCAGAGAGAAAGAGAGAGAGAGAGAGAGACAGAGAGGGAGAGAGAGAGAGACAGAGACTAAAGCATTAAATAAATATAAGCTACTACTTGTTTAGGTCAAAGTTTGGAAGAGGGGAGAAAGGACATTTAAATGAAGACTTTTAACTCAAGACCCCAGGCCCAGCCTTGACTGCCCAGCAGCTGGAGGATGCCCAGGTACCTAGCTTAGTAAATGCTTTTTCTAAACAAATAAGGCAGATCTCATCTTCCCAAAGAGAAGCGTTCCCAGCAGGCAACAAAAACTGACTGAGTCAAAGACATTCTTCAGGCTCCCCCTCTCAGTCTCATAATCCCTAAACCAAACACTTCTCTCTGAGTGAGCCTCCCCAGAGAGTTGAAAAAATACTGAAGAAAGAGACCTCAGGCTCCTTGCAACGTTGCTGTAGGATACCGGGCAAAGGCAGTCACGTAGAAAATCTAAATTACCCTCTGCTGACTATGTCAGTGTATTTTTTCCCAGAATTCTCTGTACAAATGATGCAAACCCATGTCAAGATGGCTGCCATGGAGTGAGCCAGCATTTTCTCTGACTGGCGATGCAATGGCATACATAGTTTCCACTTGCAGTGGACTTGCTTGTAATGGTAGCCCTCTCATCCAGGGCTGAGGATATCTTGAGTTAGGAGCAGGGGGAAATGTTCTCAGTCTTTAAAGGTTTCTCTGCATTTCTTTACTTTGCTGTACGCTTGCACACGCATGTGCCACGGAACAGGAGTGAAGGCCAGAGAACAACTATCAGGAGTTGGTACTTCCCTTCCACCATGCGGGTTCCAGGGACCAAATCCAGGTCAGCACGCTTGTCAGCAGCAGGTGCTCCTACCAGGGGAGCCATCTCTAGGGCCCTGTTCTCATCATTTCAATCCATCGTTGCCTAAAGCCTCAAAGACAAAAGGAATGTTCTTTGCTGCTTCTGTTCTCTCTGTGGTAAACCCCCAACCACCCCCGGGTTACCTGCTGTGTCCTAGGCAGTCATTTGGAAGAGCCTTGTCTGAATTAAATGGCAATCCCTTTCTCAAGGCAGTGATCCTTCATGGGGCCTGGCCATCAGTAAATAGGCAGGCTAGCTGGCCATTACTGTAAACTCGGCCCTACAAGGCCTGAAGTCCCACAGAGCTACAAAAGACTGCCCTTCTTATCTGTAAAACTAATGATTTTAGTGCTCCACAGACTCAGATCATAGAACCCTAGCAATCATTCCCTGCAGTATTTGGAAGAAGCCACATGGGCTTCAAAGATACAAATTTGAAGATAGAAACATTAAGTTCAAATATTTTGGCAAAAGAATGCTATTTTTAAAGTGATTCTTACTGGCTTTGTAGTGCTATGACTGAACACCTATTAGAAGCTTGTTAAGAAAAGTCATATTTATTTCAGCTTATGGTTTCAGAGTGCTCAGGCCAAGGTCCCTTGGCTCTATGTGTCTGCACAGGAAATGAGGCAAGAGTATGACGGTGCTAGAAGAACATGGCAGAAGCTGTTTCCATCATTGTAGAGGGGAAGTAAGGGAGGAGATTCTATTGCCTGGTTAGCCTTTGGCTTTTCCAGCACTCTGTTCCATGGGATCACGCCATCAACAGTTAGCTTCTCCCTGTAGCTAACCTTTTGATGACTCTCTCAGAAAACCCAGATCCTCCTAGAAATCAATCAAGTTGACTATGATGATGGGGAATCAGAGGGATAAACATCCCACGCACTATTTCTGCTCTGTGAATGAAGAGCTCAGTGAGGTCAACTGATGCTCTTCTTCACTGGTACTACTGTACTACTTAGTGGGTAGCAATTTATTTGCTGCCCAGTGGGGAAAGTGGCAGCTGCCCCTGCAATCGGCTGACAGGCTTGGTAACTTCCAGTTTCACCCATGAGCTCTTAAGGGAATTTCTGTACTAGTCTTCCCACGCTGTCTTCAGCATTCCCTTCCCACGGCACAGATCTAAATGGAGGAGAATCCAGACTGGGTTTCATCTGTTGAGAAGCAAATAGAGCCAACTGACAATTCCAAAGGGTTTTCATGAGCCTTTTGATGATGGCAAATTGAAACTGTCCACTTTGAGCGTATTTGCACCATGGAAATGTGTAAGTGCTGCACATGGGAGGTCCCCTCCCACTCTAAAGGCCAGCTGTTCAGCAGGCCATGACACACCACTGTTCTGAGAAGAAGAGGCATTCAGGCAATAGCAGAGAGTCCTTGCTTTGTGGCGTTTGCCCCAACCCTTGAAGAAGATCAAGGAAAATCTTTTATAAGCCAACAAACAAGAACAACAGGCATGTTCATTTTTCATCTTGGGTGCCATCATGCCTTGATGTGCATTATTTATTTATTTTTGCAGAAGCAATTGATGAATAGATATTGCTATGAAGTATAATTTGAATAACACAGTGGTGAATAGGTAAAATTAAAGCATCCTTTTCATTTACCTGTATTCCCATGGCCGCTGTCCTTCTAAGATAATGCTTTGCCAGAGACACACACCCCGCCAGCCTCCTTTTTGCATGCGAACCCACATAAGTGCACATACACGTGTGTACACACTCTCACACATGTATGTTCACCTGTACTCTTCTGTGTTTTATAGTTTTATGTTTTTATTGAACTTGTGAAGGCCCTCTGAAATACTGTTCGGCCCAAGACCACGAAACCTCTTCTGAAGCTGCGTTCAAACAGATAGCTTCTCTTTGCTTTTTTTGTAAAAGGGATTTGTTCGCTATTTTTAATTGCATATACATGTGTGTGTCTTTGTGTGGGTATGCACACATGAATGCAAGTGTCTGTGAGGACAGCAGGAGTCCATGGACCTGGAGTCAGAGGTTGATGTGAGTCACTTGACATGCATGCTGGGAATCAAACACTGGTCCTCTGCAAGGGCGGGAAGTGATCCCAAGAGCCCAGCCAACTCCCCAGCCCCAGAGATTTCTTTCTACTGTCTATTTATTCAAATACCAATAGTGCTTTAGGATATGCGTGGAAAAAATTGTAATTTTCATTAAGAAATTGATCTACTTTTGCTTGCATCATAAAATGCCTGCTATTAACTTGCTTAGAAACCTCGTTGTTTTGCCAAACATAAATTACCTACAAATAACTTGGAGAGAATGTAACAATGGAGATAATGGGCTTAATATATAAAAATCAATTATTTTGAAATATTTGGGGACTATCTTATATAAATAGCTCATAAAGTTGGTCTCATTTATTGATGTTTCAGCAAAAACAGCCACATATTTGAACTGTGGATTATATTGCTGAAAAATACAATTAATTACCTGGAACAAAATAGGATCATTATCTCATATGATATTATTCATGGGGAATATTTTAAAAATCGTGACATGCTATACAAGCAATATTTACTAATGCAAAATTTGTTCTCTCCTCTCAGCGTAAATGTATCATTAGATGGCTAGATATCATGAGTTCATTCTCTATTTTCTGACACATGCTCCACACAATTTTCTCTGGGTAAGTGTTTATTCCTAACTTGCTGAGCAACTGTTATGCATTATGCATAAACCTTCATCTTTCAATATTCAGATAATTTAGACTTTCTACATGTAATTTAAATATCCTACATATGAATCACTACTAATGGATTTGAGCTAAGTTCTGCTAATTCTTAGATTGGTCATTAGGGAAAAGAATCAATGTGGAAAGAACAACATCCCCCTCCAACCAAAAAAAAATCTGATAATGCCCAATGCATAGGCATTGGTAGGCTCTGCCACATCTCTCTGTGATGGCTCTGAATGATCAGGCATTGTGTCAAGATCAATTACTCCCTCAGTGACCATGGCAAGTCCTCGAGCAAGCAGGCACCTTCTATTTCCTCTTAGACTCATCTGTGTTTGGCATAATACAATCTGCTAATCATTATCAAATAAATAGCTTCAAAGTAATGAAAACAATGGCCCAGCCATTACCTGGGCCTGCTTCATTTCATACATGCAGAGGCACTTGACACTTCTTTTATTCCGACGGCTATTTCCTAAATGTCCCAATTACCATTGAACATTTATTTCACATCAACATGATGCTGGTGGCATCCACGTTCAGTGTCAAAGTAGCCACTCTGAAGTCTTCAGTGTTGCAGGTTTATCCCTAGATCCTATGACCTTCGGAGAGGGAAGCTTTGACTTTACAGACTGAAGTTTATGCTGTTTCTCCTTTTAGTCTTTGGTAGCCAGCACTTAGGGGATTCCCCAAATATTTGCAAACATTTCTGTCGGCTAGCATCACTGTCACTGTATGATTTAAACAAGCATGTATTCATCACACTTAAACCAGATGTCATCGGAGTAGATGAGAAATGAATCAGCCGCTCCTGACAGCTTGTTTATTCCTGGCAATGCTTTCCAGCAGGGATCGTTGAAATGCACAGCACACTTCCTTCGTAGCTGGGCGTGAGGTGGAGATTCTAAATGCCACTGGAAAAAAAATGCCTTCCTTCAAAACAAGCTTCATTCTTCTCAGAGCAAGAGAAAGGTGGGAGAATAGGGTGGGTATCGGGGCTGAATATCTCCTTTGGACATGAGCAATCCAGTCACAGGCAATATCTCCATCTCTAGTCAGAAGGCTTGTTCCCATTAATTACAGGTTAGTTCCCACTAATTAAAATGTACCAGGAACAGTATTTTTTTTTACCCAGTGCAGCTTTCTTTATGTAAAAACATTGTATTTATTTTTTATTTATGTGTGTGGGTGTCTGTATATCTGTATATACACGACAGGAGTGCAAATACCACCACTATTAAAAGATGGTATCAGATCTCCTGGAAATGGAATTACAGGCAGTTGGGAGCTGTCCATGAAGGGTGCCAGTAACTGAACCCAGGCCATCTAGAAGAACATTTTATGCTCTAAGACACAGAACTATCTGTCCAGCTCCACTCTGCACAACTTTTTACCTAAGTATCTTTTCTTCATTCAGACAAAAGTGCCAAGAACAGAAAGAAAGTACATACATTACTCAAGGACACCTACGAAGTTAATATGAGTTGAATCAGTGATTCCCACTGGGTCCTTTGACCCTAACCCGTAAGTCAGCTTCCGGCTTGTAATCTTAACCTTTTAGGATCTCTTGTATATGGACTTGGGGGTGAGATAGGAAATGAAATAACCAATTCTCTACAGTTTTGGCTTTCTGAAAGACCTACACATCATCCACTGCCTAGAAAGTGATGTAGGCCATTGTGTAATCACTTTGCAAACATGGCAGCCCACAAACTACAGGGACAGGAACTCAGCATCTCAACAGACGGAATGCACTGGATCGCATGCCCCTTCCTGCAAAGTTCATACGTAAAAACATGTGCTGCAAAACCCCCTTTTCTGTGAAGCCTTATGCGTGAAAGTGTTTTCATTTGGGGGTTGGGCAGGGGCAAAGAATCAGAAAAACCATGTGCTCCTGAAAGTGCTACAGAGAATGATCACTTTACAGTTCCTGAGGCAATTGGATGGCTTAAGATAATGACTCTTACTAAAGAGGATGAAGCAAGAAGAGGGACATGGAAGAGAAATGAATGGGGTGGACCACCTAACTGCAAGTGTAAGGCCTTTCCAAAAATCTCCTAGATCAGGCCAGGTGCCTTCCAGGTTACAAGGTCATGATTCAATATCCACAGATTCTTGTGTGTCAATTTTATCAACTTCAAGCATTTATCCTGCTTCATCCTAGAAGGAGGCAGATGTGTATACACACACACACACACACACAGAGAGAGAGAGAGAGAGAGAGAGAGAGAGAGAGAGAGAGAGAGAGAGAGA